>JARHVA010001741.1:0-170000 GCA_037957365.1 Torreya grandis | reverse complement strand
ATCAATTTTTATACTTCCTTGACATCTTCATATGCATTTTTTTCTTTGAATATACTCATAACACCTTCCACTTACCTCTACAAAATTGTCATTTAATTTGCTAGTACATTCAACAAATACAATCAAATTCTAAGCAATTGTTCACACTAAAAATGGATTGATTAAACCTCAAAAATACACAAAAATTATAGTTATGGAGTATTAAAAACTCTCAAATAGCTATTTAATCTTGAAACATCAAGACCCTATCAATAATAACTTAATTATCCTTCTCGAGTCACTTGCAGAACATGGTCAAACACACAAACAACTTTAGAGATCAATATCTACAATTGTACAAATATTCAAATATTTTAATCAACTTATATGGATGTTCTTTTAAGTATTATTAAAAATTTAATTTTTAATCCATCAATAAATTCTACATATATCAAAATTTATAGCTCAAATACTATAGACTAGTTTTCCTTCATTAATTTGAATATTCAAATTCCAACAGTCACTACGTAAATACTAAACATCAAACACTTTGACATCATCTCATGCTCCACAAAAACTATAAAAAATGCACTATATTGATCTCCTTAGGAATATATTGGTCTTTATCTTTCATGACTCACCATTGATATTAGATCCTCACTTCTGTGATTGTGCCACTTGATAGCTCTGTGTACCCTCTTCATATCTTGTAGTCAATCTACCAATGAACTTTTGCCACTTGGCATCCCCATGTGATTTTTAAGCATATTGAATATTTGAATCCAATAAAATTATACCACTTGGCATCCCTACATGTAATCTTGACTATTAGACTCAATACACTCTATTAGATCATAATCTACATGATCATGCGCTCACCATTGATCTCTATTTGATAGGTTTCATGCTCGCCATTAGATCTATTTCTCAAACTTCATGATTGTGACACCTCACTAAAGAATTAAATATTAACTATTTGAATTTTAACTACACTATTAGATCCTTATCTAGTTATATTAATTACTCATTGTTAGATCTATGATCTGATTAAATGCTCACCGTAGATCTTTGATAATGCAAATTTGGCCAAGTATGTGAGCTTAGTGAACTTTTCTTGAGAAGCCAACTTTACACCTCAATAAATTTTTCTACACTCAACATTTTGACCTAAAATTTGAATCATAGGATCACCTTTCATAGGGGAATCCATACATATATCAAGGTTCTCTTGAAACCTTCACACGTGTGAAATATGATGTCATCAAACTACTTATTTAGCCTTATCTGTCAAGATGACTATTTGAGCTTAGACATTCATATGACTGTTCTAATGAATTCCATTCATTTTCATAAGCACTCTAAACACTCATAAAATACCATAGGATATCTAAAACATGTCCATACCATCAATATCATTCATTAATTACCTTACTAAGTAAAAAATTGAAGAACCATGTAGGAACACTAAAGCTCATTGAAACACACTTTGTCATTGTCATCCTAGCACACATGACACCTCATCAACATCCTTGGTCACCTTGGAGACATATTTGAAAAACCTAAAACAATATCCCATTTTATCATTGATGTTAAATACTAATATAAATCTTATGCTTAGATACTATCTCTTTCTTCAAGTACTTTTTCCCCTTTTTACACAATGATAAAGTAGGATCAACTTCTGATCTTGTAGACCTAAAAAGACTTCAAAAACTAATAATAGGAAAGGACCACCTATGAGAGATGATATATAATCCCCATAACATTGTGCATACCTATTATTACCTTGATATTCTCAAACATGCTCCATGACTTCACTCTTCTTTGATCATACATAGATTATATGAAGACAAAACAAACATGAACATCAAAAACTGCATGAACATACCTTGAAAACACTGAGAGGAAGTCCCCCCAAGGCACCTGAGATTAGGCATCCATTTTGAGTATCTTCAAACCATTTAAAAAAAATATTAATCAACATAATTAACTTCATACCTGTGTCATTTGGATAAAATGACCAAAAACATATTTTATTCTCACTAGCCTTGCTTAGAGGTCTAGTAACCCTACCTAAACATTAAAACACACATAAAAATCTATGTAGATACCATCATAACTTAAAATTTCATATTTGAAGTATTATCATATTCCCCCTCATGCATGCCAAAAATAAACACTCAGATCTTCTTCTACAACATACTTCCTTCATAAACCCACTAGCCAATCAACCCTCCATTTGTACAAATCCTCCTCCATAGAACCAACCATACACTTACATAAGATTGTGAAAGACTTTTTAATCACCAATTTTTCCATTTAAATTTATTAAACAACCTTAGAGATCAACTCATTAGGCAAACTACTTTTCTAATAAAGGCCAAAACACTAGGTTTGTAAAACAAAAATGGTCAACATACTATCTTCCACTCAACGCCAATCACTTAAAAATCCTTCCACACTTTTAGGTCACCAATTAAATCTTATAGAAAAATTTTTTAGCTTATAATAATTTGGTAATCCATACTTCCTATACCATGGTTTTTGACTTGCATACCCTTGAGCACAAATTGGGAAACCTAAGAGCAAAAAAAATTATCCATTTGCATACAAAAGACCTTCAAGGATTTAAAAAACCTAGAGACAATATAAATAAATTAATCACACCTTTATATTCCACTTAGACACCTTAGAAACTTTAAATTCTTCAAATGACACCTAGAAATCTCCATACCCAGCCTTCAGACCTTGCTCATACAATAGTCAATATTCTAAAACACTAAAAACTGATCATGACATCATTATGACACCACTAAGTTGCCTCATCCTTTTTGATAAACCAAAATCAACTTATATCAACTCTCTTTTATCTTATAAGACCCAGAAACCATCAAATTTATAAGATAAACACTCACTTTCTATGCAATATAATATCTTGACAATTCATCATCCTTGATTTCACACCTTTAGCCTAGTTGTTCCACTTGAGCTAATGAAGCATACCAAACAACATAGGATTTTTTAATTGAATCATCTTATAAATTCTTCCCCTTAGATAATGACCACATATACAACCAAAATATGCTCCTTGATACATCTTACTTATAAGAAACATGTCAAAACATCATACCATACTCAAGACACCTGAGTTAGCTCTCCCTAAATCCATACCAATCTTTGAAATTATAAATCCCACAAGTCCTCTCTCAAGATTCACCATACTACTGATCATAACAATAAAAATAAACACAATGCAAATTGACTCACCTAAAACTAGGCTCCCAAGTACTTTCAAGGCACTATACTACATCAAGCTACCTCAAGAGACCAACTATGGATGAAATCTGATTGCATCGATACCTTTCTTCTACTGCAACTCATCTTCACAATCTTAGCCCTCAAATACCTCTCTCTTTACACCAATGACTACCTCTTGCATATCATAACATGACTCCTTATGAACTGAATCAACTCAAAGTAATACACAACTATACTTTATTTTTCATACCTCAAACTAATATAACAACTCACCTTCATGTATTTATTATCATGCAACATCGACCAAGACCCAACAAGCATCCACCATGCTTCCTCTTTTTGTAAAGTGTCTCCTTAAAGCCTAGAGAGAGACACCCCTTTGACATAGTGAGACTAAAAGTCCCAAAAACTTAGGAGACTCCCATATCTCCATACTCTCATTTAACTTGCAGTCCTACCTCATCATCAAATTGACTTTGAAAGGATCCTTGACTTCATTCTTTGCTTCAGACTTATCAACAAAAACTCTTAACTTTATTTCATGTATATCATGGCAAAAAAACCATCTTTGGTCTCAAACTGATCTCTCTTAATACATTTAGGTGTCTAAATCCATGTTTGACCTCTTCCTTGCATTCTAAAAGCTCCATACACCTTATTTTACTTTATGAACTCATTCAACTTGTTCTTACAATATCTAGCAATGTGGCCAATTCTATGATATTTGAAACAAATAAGTTCATACCTTTTGCTTGATGAAAATAATTATCTTCCTTTGATTGATTTTTTCTCTTCTTATACTCTCTAGATGGTCTTCTTTCTTACACTCTAGGAGCTTGATTGAACTTATCTTGACTATATGGTCTTTACTTGTAGAACCTAGAAATATGACCAACTCTTTGATAAATGTAGAAAATAATGTCTTCCATACCTTTTGCTTGAATATGGTAGTGATCTCACTTTGACTGCTTAATTATTATTACATAATCCTTTTCTCTATGACCAATAAGATGACAAACAAAATAATGGCCCATAAAAAAATTGGCATATCTTGAAGCATTTGACTATCTCATCGGCTTCTTCATTTTGCTCTTGACATGATCTAACTTGTTGGATTTCATGCTACCAACCTCTTTGCCTTGTCTTGATTTATTTTGATCTTCTTCAAGATTGCCTAATTGACTATGAACTTTTTATGCTCATCCTTTAGGGAAACAATAGTCTTCAATTCAACACATTCATCTTCTTTAGATCTCATGATTAAAATTATAGCCTTTAATTAAATTTTAAGATCTTTGATGGTCTCCTTATCCTCCTTATCTTCTTTAGTCATGTCATCCTTCAATCTACATGGTTACTCTTTCATAGACTTGATCATTTCTTGATTCTCCTTTTCCTCTCTCATGGACTTTCCTGACAAGCTCCCTTCAAAAGACCTGACTTGTGATTTAAGACCTTTGATCATAATCCTCATTTTATGATTCCTCTTCTTTTGATCCTTCATTTCACCAAGTGCACCCATGAGCTTAGCTTCTAGATCAACTTTTTATTCCTCACTATCATAGAACACTTCTTCTTCTCTATTGTCATGGAAAGATTCTTCATCATCCATGATGTTGTTTTATTTTGATCAACTTTCCTTTTTACCCATATTGTACCTTATATCACCTTTAAGTGGTTAAAATTTCAATGAAGGTCCTAATTTTATACCAATTTTTAGAGGTACAATCATTGAGGGGGAGTGAATTAATGATGCTAGATAATCCAATTCAATTCCCAACTCTTAAACATTCAACACATATAATCATGATGCATATAAATTAACCATTGAAATGAACAAGGAAGATATAAAAAGATAGAGAAAATAACACATGATATATATGGAAAAACCTCTTGGGGGATAAAAAATACTAAACCTTGCAAGATGGAAAATAGTCCTATAAAGACAAGATTCAGTAGTTAGACCAGTACCAACTAATCAAGGAACACCCATCCCTTAATTTAGTGAGACACCCATCACACAAGGAGGAACCAACCCCATAGGCAACCACTAATTAATCCAACTACCTTTATCTGATCTAAAATTCTAATTTTATGTCTTCTACACATGATGATGGACTTATCTTACTTGTTATCTTTCCCTTTTACACTCTCATAAAACTGCATACATCAGCAATGCATCCAAAATACCCTTTTGGATCACTCTTCACTTATTAGAACATACACAATAAAAAAACTAGTAATAAATTTATAAAAACATAAGAAACATGAATTTTAGGTCATGTACACAATACTCAACTTGTTTAACTCTTTAATCCATCCACTAAGCACACTCACTCAATCAACCTCTAGGACTTACTTAATATGCCTCTTCTAGGCTCATTAGGTCTAATGACCTATGTGTTCACCTTCATCACATTGATAAAAAAAGAATGAATAATCATATTCACTCTTTTTTAGTCTTTAATGAACTATAACTTCTCTTTCAAAGGTTCTCTCCTTTGCTTAGATCCACACCACTTAACATCACCCCAAATAGGCTAATTATGGCTAGGATTTATACCATACACTCATCTAACCCATCTTGGTCAGAAAAGATGCTTAACATATTTTTTATAACTTTTAAATATGTCTCCACACATGTTACATGGGTGAAAAACTCCACTCCATAGGTTTTCCATAGTCCTTAAGACTCAAATCCTCCATTAGGCCTTAATGAGACCTAAAATGATTAAGCCTTCACATCCACACATTACATATGAGACTACTTGGACCACCTTAATCATTTAAAAATGATTAAAACACATAAAAAGTATCTAAAATATACCCTTTCTCACTCCCTCATGGATCCATGCCACTAAAACACCAACTCAATCACTTGAACCTACCAATTAAGTCTCCTTGCTTTTTAGGACTTTAAACACAGAAAACACAATCTCAAACTTCTAAAGAAACTTCTAAAATATTTAATATATCAATATCATTATATAACATAAATGAAACCTTTAAGACCTTATCTATATCTTCATGTGATTTAGACACTTAAATATAGGTTCTAAGCACTCAAAATAACTCTCTCAATATTACCACTCAGATTGGTCATATACGGTCAAAATATAGTTGAACTATTTTAACTCTCCATAACTGATCAAGGGCATACTATGACATCTAATATCATATTATAAAATTTTAGGACATCCTTGAAATATTAATATTCATTTTTTCCTCAAATATACTTAGAAAACCTTCAACTTACCTCTGTAACATGGTCACTCAATTTGCTAGTGCATTCAACAAACATATTCAACTTCTAAGCAATTGTTCACACTGAAGACAGATTGATCAAATATCAAAAATACACAAAAGATATTTATGGATTATAAAATTATCTCCAATATTTATTTCATCTTGAAAAACCAAGACACTATCAAGAACAACTTAATTATCCTTCTTGGGTCACTTGCAAAACATGGTCAAACACACAATCAACTTTGGATTTCAATATCTACAACTATACAAATATTCAAATATTTTAATCAACTTATAAATATGTGACTTGAAGTATTATTCAAATTTTATTTTTACTCTATCAAAAAATTATGCATATACAAAGTTATAGCTCAAATACTACAAACTGGTTTTCCCTCAGTAATTTGAATATTCAAATTCCAACAGTCACTATGTAAATACTAAACATCAGACACTTTGACATCATCTCATGCTCCATAGAAAATTTGAAAAAATACTCTACATTTATGTCTTAGAGAGTATCTTGGTGTTTATATTTCATTTCTCACCATTGATCTTATATCCTCACTTCTATAATTATGCCACTTGATAGCTTTGCGTGCCCTCTACATACCCTATAGTCAGTCTTCTAATGAACTTACACCACTTGGAAGCCTCACATGCCTTTTGATCACATTGAATATTTTAATCCAATGAAATTATACCACTTAGTATAACTAATTTTAATCTTGACCATTTGACTTAATACACTCAGTTGGATCATAATCAACATGATCACATGCTTACCATTGATCTCTAACTGATAGGTTTCATGTTCACCATTAGATCTGCTGCTCAAACTCCATGATTGTGACAAATGTCACTAGAATATGAAATATTTAATATTTGAATTTTAACTATGGCATTGGATCCTTATTCAGTCCTATTAATTACTCACTATTAGATTTATGATCTGATTAAATGCTGATCGTAGATATTTGATAATTTAAATTTGGCTAAGTATGGGAACTTAGTGAACTCTGTCTGAGAAGCTAACTTTACACCTTAATAAATTTTGATATGATTAACCTTATGACTTGTAATTTGAACCATAAGATCAAATTTCATTGGGTAATCAATCCATATATCAAGTTGCTCTTGAAACCTTCACGTGTGAAATATGACATCATCAAACTACTTACATAGCTTTATCTATCAAGATGACTATTTGAGCTTAGACACTAATATGAATATTTTGATTAATTATGTTCACTTATATAAGAAATATAAGAACTAATAACATCCCATAGGGTCTCTAAAACATTTCCATACCATAAATATCATCCATCAATTTCTTCACTAAGTCAAACATTGAAGAACCATGTAGGAACACTAAAGATCATTGAAGCACACTTTTTCATTGTCATCTTAGCACACATGACACTTAATAAAAATCCTTGGTCACCTTTAAGACATATTTGACAAACCTCCAACAACTATTTGTGACTAAAAAATATGTTTTTAGACTCAATTGGCCCCTACATCACCATAGATTGAGAACATTAGTCAATTAGGGTAGTCAACGATGCAATTTGGGCTAAATTGAGCCTTGTGAACCTAATTATTATTATAAATGTTGTTAATTACATGACTAAATAATTTGGTTTAGGGTTAAAAATTTAGGGTTTATGGTTTAATATTAGAGTTTTAGGTATATGTGAGATCTAGGGTTTATAGTTTAGAGTCCAATCGTGAAGGTATTAAGGACAATTTGAACTGATTGAAGATATTTGTGACCACAATATGTTTTTGGGAATATGGTTAATGTTTTAAGCTAAATAAGGTCTAATAAAAAAGGTAATTAAGGCCACTTTAAGCTCCTTGAAACTATTTATGACTATAAAATGTGATTTTAGGCTCAATTACCCCTATACCACCATAGATTAAGTAAATTAGTCAATTGGGGAAATGAGAGATGTGATTTAGGCCAAATTAAGCCTTTTGAACCCAATTATTAATATAAAGGATGTTAATTACATGGATAAATCATTTGTTTTAGGGTTTAGGGTTTAGGTGTTAGATTTTTAGTTATATACGAGATAGGGTTTAGGGTTTAGAGTCTAATTATGAAGGTAATTGAGGACAATTTGAGCTGATTAAACCTATTTCTAACCACAATGTGTTTTTGGGCATAAGGTTAATGTTTTAAGGTGAATAAGGTCTAATCATAAAGGTAATTAAGACTAATTTAAGATCTTTATAACTATTTGTGACTACATAATGTGATTTTTAGGTCAATTAGCTCCCATGTCACCATAAATTAAGTAAATTTGTCAATTAGGGGAATATGTGATGCAATTTGGGCCAAATTGAGCCTTGTGAACCTATTTTTTATTGTAAAGGATGTTAATTACATGGATAAATCACTTGGTTTAGGATTTATAATTTAAGGTTTAGGTATTAGAGTTTCAGGTATATGCAAGACAAGGTTTAGGGTTTAGAGTCCAATCTTGAAGGTAATTGAGGAAAATTTGAGTTGATTAAACCTATTTATGACCACAATGTGTTTTTAGGCATATGATTAATGTTTTAAGGTGAATAAGGTCTAATCATAAAGGAAATTATGACTAATTTAAGCTCTTTTAACCTATTTGTGGCTACATAATGTGATTTTGGGCTCAATTAGCCCTTAAGTCACCATAAATTGAGTAAATTACTCAATTGGGGAAATGAGTGATGTGATTTGGGCCAAATTAAACACTTTGAACCTAATTATTACTATAAAGGATGTTAATTTCAAGACTAAATCATTTGGTTTTGGGTTTTAGGATTAGAGTTTTAGGTATATGCAAGATAAGGTTTAAGGTTTAGAGTTTAATATTAAATGAAACTGAGTAAAATTTGAGATAATTAAACCTATTTGTGACCATAATGTGTTTTTGGGCATAAGTTTAATGTTTTAGGGTGAATAAGGTCTAATTTCAAAGGTAATTTAGGCCATTTTAATCTTATTGAAACTATTTATGACTAAAAAATGTGATTTTGGGCTCAATTGTCCCCCCCAAGTCACCATCGATTGAGTAAATTAGTCATTAGGGCAATGAGCGATGTGATTTAGGCCAAATTGGTCCTTATGAACCTAATTATTACTATAAAAGATGTTGATTACATGGATAAATATTTTGGTTTAGGGTTTATAATTTAGGGTTTAGGGATTATAATTTTAGGTATATGAAAGATAGGGTTTAGGGTTTAGAGTCCAATCATGAAGGTAATTGAGGACAAATTGATCTGATTGAACCTATTTGTAACCAAAATGTGTTTTTAGGCATAAGGTTAATGTTTTAAGGTGAATAAGGTCTAATATTAAAGGTAATTAAGACTAATTTAATATCCTTGAACCTATTTATGATTACAAAATGTGATTTTGGGCTCAGTTGGCCCTTAAGTCACCATAAATTGAATAAATTAGTCAATTAGGGTAATGAGTGATGTGATTTGGGCCAAATCAAGCCTTGTGAACCTAATTGTTATTGTAAAGGTGTTAATTGCATGACTAAATAATTTGGTTTAGGGTTTAACATTTAGGGTTTAGGGTTTAGGTATTAGAGATTCAAGTATATGCAAGATAGGGTTTAAGGTTTAGAGTCTAATCATGAAGGTAATTAAGTATAATTTGAGTTGATTGAACCTATTTGTGACCATAATGTATTTTTGGGCATAAGGTTAATGTTTTAGGGTGAATAAGGTCTAATCATAAAGGTAATTGAGACCAATTTAAGCTATTTAAACCTATTTATGACTACATAATGTGGTTTTGGGCTCAATTGGCCCCTAAGTCACTAGAGGTTGAGTAAACTAGTCAATTGGGGCAATGAGTGATGTGATTTGGGCCAAATTAAGCCTTATAAACCTAATTATTATTATAAAGGATGCTAATCACATGGTTAAATCATTTAGCTTAGGGTTTACAATTTAATGTTTATGGTTTATAGATTATAGTTTTAGGTATATGTGAGATAGGGTTTAAGGTTTAGAGTCCAACCATGAAGGTAATTAAGGATAATTTGAGCTGATTGAAGTTATTTGTGACCAAAATATGTTTTTGTGCATAGGGTTAATGTTTTAGGGTGAATAATGTCTAATCATAAAGGCAATTGGGACTAATTTAAGCTCCTTGAACTTATTTAGGACTATAGAATGTGATTTTGGGTTTAATTAACCCTCAGGTCACCACAAATTTAGTGAATTAGTCAATTAGGGAAATGAGTGATGTAATTTAGACCAAATTGAGCCATGTGATCCTAATTATTACTATAAAGGATATTAATTACATGGATAAATCATTTATTTTAGGGTTTATAAGTTAAGGTTTAGGGATTAAAATTTTAGGTATATATAAGATAGGGTTTAGGGTATAGAGTCCAATTGATTTAACTATTTTGGGAATATTGGTGTATTATTCCTAATTTAGTTAAGTGTCTAGAGTAATAAAATCAATAAATAAATATACAATAATTAATATACTAATGTTTATAATTTTACTGTAATTTAATTCTTTTTAAAAATAATAATAAGGGAGAGAAAATAAGACTTAGCTAGAAACTAACTAAGATGACTGTTGTAAGGTCTAGAATTCACTATGCAAGACTAAGTGTCACAAATCAAGATCTAGCCTTCATTTTATGATTATATAGGAGTACTAAAATAAGATACCCTAAGGTCTAACACTATAGTATTTTTTTCCATTATTGTCTAGGAGATCTACTTTTTTTGGGTTTTGTTTTCTGTGTCCATGTGAGCTTGCCTATGAAATTTTGACTATTGGATATCCATGGAACTCCCTGTAAAGCTGATTTAGTCTTCAAACCCTATAATCCATTATGATTTGAAAAAAATTGAAGAAGAGGGGGGTTAGTGTATGTAAGATACACTAAACATGTATCCACACCCATTGTGTGGGCATGCTTCCTACATGCCAATACTCTAAAGAGGGATCAAGCCATATGTAGTTCTCTCACTTGATTTGATTTATGCAATAGTGTGTATAAAGATGCAAAATCATAAACTAGATGTGCTTGAGGTGGCTAGGGACTGGTGTGAGGATTTGAATAAGCTTGTATTAATATTGGCTGGCTATATGTAGAGGATAAAGAAGATTGCCTTAGTGGTTTTGATTGTATTCTTGATTGCTTTATAATAATTTCCAACCCCTTATAAATGACCTTTGAATGAGATTTTATAGGGATCTATTGGTCATGGGTTGAATGTGCTCACATTAGGCTGATAATAAGATGGATAAGAACTAGAAGGAACTAACCATTAGAGGTAAAAATGCACTTGGATAGGAGCACCAAAAGTGGACACTAGAGGACCTGGTGCTATAGTCCAAGTTGGGTGCTATATTCTTGAGCTAACAGGACCTAAGAGGATATATTTGTCATGGAAAAAGTAGTCTGGCTAACTTGGGATCAGGTCTAAAAGGCTATAAATTACTGGGAATCAATGAAAAGATGCCTATGAGGGTTATGAGTGTAAGTAAGAGGGACCTATGGGTTGGGTGTCACAAGCCACACTCAAGTTACCAATTTTCACATTTTATATGACTACATTTACCCCACCTTTATTCTAGTGATGCAACAAAGTGATATATTGAATAAAGGAAAAATAGAAAGTGTACCTGAACTTACTTGTAAGGGTGAAGCCTATGAAGCTGTGTGATGCCAGGTGTGTATAAAGACATCATGCTATGAAGTGTAAATCTATAAGAGAAAATAAAGAGTAGATCAATTATTACTAGATACATTATATCTAAAATAAAAACATACAAAGCTAGGTAAAAGATAGAGAAAAAGAAAGGAATGAATACATCTCATTGGGTACACGAACCAATACAAAACCTATTGTGATGCTGAATAATGCTAGATAATGTTGTACCAAGAGTAATATCATGAACATAGTTGAGTGCTCAATTCCTCAAAAGTGGCTCAATAATGTAAAGGCTATCACTTTGGCTCTATCATTACATACTAAGTGAATCTATGTGATCATGCATGTGCTAATAAATATTTGGACTATGTGTTTAATACCTCAAAGTAGGTGGCTCATGAATACAAAGGCTAGCAAGTCCTTTGGATCCATCATTGCCTCATGAAATGAAGCCATCAATTAATACCATTATGAAATGTATGTCATATGATATGGATCTTAAATCCCATGAATGTTCTATAATATAAAAATGTTAGAATGGATAGATGAATGTATGCTAGAAACTAGGCCACTTTGGCCACTCTAAAAGATGGAGATTATGCTTGTATGAAAGTCACTCTATAAATTTGGCACTAGGCTTATATGAAAACCATTTAAAAATGTGGAGGTTAGGCTTGTATGAAATCCACTCCAAAAATGATATCAACCACCTACAGATGGAATAAGGCACACAAATGCTAAGAATGCCTAGGTAATATGCTAAACTCAAAAAGACAATAAGATAAATGTGTCACACACACTACCCCTAATCATTGGTGTCTAAAACATGGATTCTAAACTAAAATTTATACCAAATGACTTATCTAAAAGTGGAAGTGAGAGCCATCATGTCATGCATGATGCCCCCTGTATATAGATTTTCTAAGTAAAAGTGTACTAAAAACTACTAATTTTGAACTGGTTTACCTGTGCAAAATTATAGCTAAACCTACTTTTCTGCCTGCTTCTAGAAAGTTTAGTTTTCTCACTATTTGTATAAGAGAACCAAAAATGGACACTAGAGGTATTGAAACTATAGTCTAATCTTAGCACTATTGTCCTAGGCTAAATATGATGACTATTCTATAATTTTATCTATCTACCTAGTCTGTTCTACCTAGTTTGAAGTCTGGTTATTGTTCTAGGTGTTTTGAAAGCTAGTTTTTTGACTGGTAGGAGCTTGATCTCTATGACAGAACCCCTATTTGTTTCCCCCTCTTTTGAGGGTAGGAATGAAGATGATGCAATGACTATCCTCAGAAGAAAGATCCTTACAAGTATGTTATGCTAAAAAATACATGATATAATAATGATAATCAATAATATATTTAAGATATAACATGGTTTGTAATTAGATATTGTTAGATCAACATGGGTATGCCTAGATAGATATAACAATGTAAGATCATGTGAAATGTATTAAATTGTAACTAGAAGTCTAGTTAGTTATGTAAGATCATGGCATGGAAAATAATTGAAAATAAATCAAGAAAAAAGCATACAAGGCAAGAAGCAAGAAGCACACAAGAGTGGCCAAGGGGCCAAGCAAACAAGGGACATGGGCATGCCACTTAGACTTGAAATAAAGCATACAAATCATGTTCAAATGCCACATACACATACAATTGGAAATAAGCAAGGTTAGTGTGAAATCCACAAGCACATAAAATAGTATAGGGAAAAGACATTGTAAAATGTCCTAAGGTACACACAAGAATAGAAGCAAAAGACATTAGCAAAATGTCCTAAGGCACATACATGATACAAATCAAGAACTAAAAAATGAAATCATATCTAGCTATGCAAAGTAAAAAAGGAAAGCATGTAAATATACTAGAAAATACAATCACTTCTAATCAAAGCAAGAATGTGAAATTATGCAATAAATGTTAGTACAAGACTAGATATATGCTAAGAAATACACAAGTGCTATATATTAGTGAGTTTTAATAGAGTAATATATGTAAGCTAATAAATAATGTATATCAACATGATAAATAGAATGTGTGGTTTAAGAATGACATAACTTGGATGGTGTAGTCATGTAGAATATGCCCCAATTGTGTATGTATATCGATGTGTGTCTCGAATGTAGAAGTAGGATGCCCCCTTAATGGGAAGAGTGAAACATTCAAGGATTTTTATGTCACTGCACACACTCAAAGAATATCAAGTAAAGCATGGTAATGTAGATAAATTGATAAATAATATCATAGAACAATAAAATGTAAGTCTAACATAGTAGTAGAGATGTAAAGCATGGATAATACATATAATTGAAATGTTTTTATGTTTTTGAATTATTTGAATTATTTTGTATTTTGAAATATTTGAATGTTTTTAGATTTTGAGTTAGAATCTATGTACAATCAATCAAATAGAAACTATGTACAAGTAATTTAGAGAATAAATGATACTAATCAATGAGTCTTATGCAAGACTCCCTATCATGGTGTCTTGTATCAAGGAGAGGGATTGTGCGTGATCATGAAGCATGATGGAAGGGCTAAGACTATGGATCGAAAAGTTTTATATGCTATAAATTCTCTAAAATATCTAAAGTAATAACTTTGAGAAGTGGATGAAATTTTAGGGCTCTTAAAGACCCATATGGTAGTAGGATAAGCTCTCTAAATATGTGCTTTATGTGTAGAGGCATGAGACCTCAATGATACTACCTTGGGTGTGAACACTATAGTTGGAAGCTATCTAGAATCCTAAAACTATGGTTACTTTAGAAGAGACCTCTATGGAAGTGTATGAACTCTTTGTGCTAGTGATGGAGTTCTCAAATGTGTTTGAATCTGAACTAAAGGAAGAACTAAAATTGGTGGAGAAACTAAAATCAGTGGCTAAACTAAAACTTGTGATTGAACTAAAATTGGTGACTGCAAAGTAGAAGATGGCTCTAAAGTGGGGAGTGGTAACTCATATGGAACTCCACTAACTATAACAACCTGATTAACTTGAATTAATTTCATGCATCTATTAACTATAGAAGGTACTACTCAAAGTTTCTGAATCCATGATCGACCAAGTAACATATCAAAAACTGCTACACTAGGAAAAATAGTGAATGGTGTGGTCATGTGTGTTGGACAAACCTAAAGAGGAAGTACAATATCACCCAATAAAAGTTTTATGTGCCCACTGAATCCATTGATAACTATGTCCATTAGGGTAATATCCCACACTAAATATCCCAAATGCTATAGTAATGTCATAGTACACATGTTCACATTGCATCTATTATCTATGAGAAAACTATGAATAAGATGATTATGAATGTAAGCTCTGATAAAGAGTGCATGATAATCCAAATCATCCTTAACTATCTCCTACTCTAAGAAGGAGATGGAAGGTCTAGCTAGAACTCTGGAATTATATACACCAATCATGTTTCTAAAGAATTTAACTCAACTGAAGGTGCCTTATATGTATCTAGTGGGGGATGTGCATGATATGCATGGAGAAAACCTAATGTATCTCCTATATCTTATTTAAAATGGTATGGGAAAGGATCTAAGAATATTTTCAAAACTTTATCCTATGTTTGCTTTGTCTGAGGAGGCTCAACTAAGGTTCCAAGGTCAATAACATTGCCATCTATCAAGTCTTGTATCTTATGTCTCAAACTAATGCATCTATTTGTTGTATTGTCTAGTGCCCTATGAAACTCACATAATTCATGCTGATCATATCTCCATAGAAGAGGCTTTGTTGGATCAACTTCCCAAATAGGAAGGAGACATATGATGTTACATTCTAATAGTTACTATAAAACTCTAGCTGGAGAAATTGGTAGATTGGTAAAGATTCACTAAGGAGGTGCTAATAAAACCACACGTTGAGGGGGCTCTAAAGTCACATTGACTATAGGTTGATTTTTAATTTTGTTATCATTGACCTTGAATTTGTATGGGACTTTTATATTACTCTTATTTGTTGTTTTTGATATGCTTGTATACTTGAGTTTGCCCATTGAAATTAGTTTGACTTCGCTTTCCTTTAGTGTGTGCCATATTTCAGTGAAGGAAGAGAATATTTTTAACATTATTGAATCATGTAAATCTATTAGAAGACTCTAATTAAAGAGATCTTGTAACTCTTGATCGGCCATAGCGATAGTCATCTTAGCCAAAATAGTCTTATATCAAAGAACATAATCTGTAAGATGTTCATTTGACCTTTGTTTTTATTGTGCAATATGGGCATAGGAAACCTTATCACCAATGTTAATACTAAAATGAGTTAGGAACATGTCAGATAATGGATTAAATGCGTTGATCAACTAATTTGGTAGACTATAGAACCATTGTAAAGCATAATTCTTTAGAATCCATGGAAATAGCTTGGTAAGTAACCAGTCATTTGGTACATAGTCCAAGCATGCTATATGAAAGGTTCTCAAATGTGTCTCTGGATCACCCTTGCCATCATATATAATAATCTTGGGTTGGACAAAACTATATTACAAGGGTGTAGAAGTTATATGACGTGCCAATGGTGTATGCAGTAGAGCAAAAGAATCCAAATCCTATGTAGGTATAGAATCACCTTTCTCAAGATGTAGCACATTAGATTAAAGAAATATAATCTCTTGCACAAGAGCTACCACATCAAGAGACAAAGATGTACTAGTTGTAGCTAGTGGCATAGAGGCAGGCTGGGTTGCTATAGGGGGTTGTTGAGACATAATTGCCCCCATAGTGTCATTTTTAAATAGATTCTCTATAAGAATGGAAGACTTAACTTTCTTAACCTTTTTAATTTCCATGATATATTGTAAGATAAGATTATGATCTCAGGGCTGTTCCCCAAGTCTTTCTTGAAAACTTTATAGGATCAAATCTTTGTTGAGTATAACTTCATTGTCAATAATAGGTAGAAGTGAATCAATAGTCTGATGTGGTGGGTCATGAACATCAATGTTTTTATCATCATTTTTATTCTCATATTGTTCTTTGTCAAAATTATCCCCATTGAAATTGGTGTAATCTAGATGTGTAGAATATATAACAAAAACTTGAGTTGGTTGTATATCTATGATATATGGTTAGGTTGAAGGAATTTGGGTGAATTCAGGAGGGTTACCACTAAGTCTTACACTTATTCTCAAAGGAAGAGATGCAAGGAGCTTATGTGGCATAAGGAAAACAACTTGAATAATGGAGGGAAAAATTAAACAAATATAATCTAAATAATGAACTAAAATATGCATAAAAAGGACATGAAGCTCAAAAATGTGTAAGGTGATACCTAAAAAAGAAAATAAAAGCTAGTACATGAAATTAGGGTTTTTAATGAAATTATTTTGAAAATTACTATAAAATTTTGAAATTTAAAGTGAATTTTTGAGTTAAATATGCAAGTAAGAAATCAGAAATTTATTAGAAAATTTATGATTTCTTGAGACCTAGTATATGTAACTAGGGGTTTGAAAAATAATTATTTTTGAAAATTACTATGAAAATTTGAAATTTAAAGTTAATTTTTTATTTTAATATGCTAGTAAAAAATTATAAAAATATAAGAAAAAAACTAGGAAAATACTGGGACCTAATATGGGCAACTAGGGTTTGAAAGAAAATTATTTTAAAATTGCTACAAAATTTTAAAATTTAATGCTAATTTTTTATTTTATTATGTAGGTAAAAAATTATTAAAATATAGGAAAAATCTTTAAGAAATTTACCCTAGGGTTTTTATGCATGAATGAAGTATATCGGGTTCACCAAATGATTTAATAATTTTGGGAATATTGGTGTATTATTCCTAATTTAGTTAAGGGTTTAGAGTAATAAAATTAGTAAATAAATATAAAATAATTAATATACTAATTTTTATAATTTGATTCTTTTTAAAAATAGTAATAAGGGAGATAAAATAAGACTTAGATGGAAACTAACTGAGATGGCTATTGTAGGGTATAAAATTCACTATGCAGGATTGGGACAGTGTCATAAATCAGGATTTGGTCTTTATTTTATGATTAGAAAAGAGCAAAAAAATAGGACACCTTGGGGTTTGGTGCTATAATCCTCTTCTACTACTATTTTTTAGGAGATTTGAGCTTTTTAGGTTTTGTTCAGTGTGTTTGTGTGAGACTATTTATGAAAATTAACTATTAGATGTTTGTAAAACTCTTTACAGAGCTGATTTAATCTTTAAACCCTCAAATCCATTATGTTTTGATTATCTTTGAGGAAGAAGGGGAGTTAGTGTCTGTAAGATGCACTAAACATGTATCGATACCCCGTGTGTGGGCACATTTCCTACATACCAATACTCTAAAGATGGATCAAGCCATATATATTTCTCCCACTTGATGTGCTTTGTGCAATAGTGTGTATGAAGATGCAAAATTCTAAAATAGATGTGTTTGAGGTGTCTAGGGACTGGTGTAAATATTTGAATAAGCTTGTAGTAGTATTGACTGGTTGTATGTAGAGAATAGGGAAGATTGCCTTAGTGGTTTTGATTTTATTCTTGCTTGCTTTGTAATAATTTCCAACCCCTTTTAAATGAACTTTGAATGGGATTTTATAGGTATATATTGGTCATGGGTTGAATGTGCTCACATTAGGCCAACAAGAAAATGGATAAGAACTAGAAAGAACTAACCATTAGAGGTAAAAGTAAACTTAGATAGGAGCATAAAAGTGCACTAGAGGGCCCAATGTTATAGTCCAAGTTGGGAGTTATAGTCCTGAGATAATGAGATATGAGGGGATAGATTTATCATGGAAAGAGTAGTTTGGCTAAGCTGGGATTAGGTCTGAAAGATTACATATGATTGTGAATCAGTGAAAAGATGCCTATAAGGGTCATGAGAGAAAGTAAGAGGGACCTATAGGTTGGGTGTCTGAAGCTACACTCAAGTTATCAGTTTTCACCTTTTATATGACTACACCAATCATGAAGGTAATTGAGGATAATTTGAGTTGATTGAAGCTATTTGTGACCACATTGTGTTTTTGGGCATAATTTTAATGTTTTAGGGTGAATAAGGTCTAATCACAAAGGAAATTATGACCAATTTAAGCTCATTAAAAGTATTTATGAATATAATATGTGATTTTGGGTTCAATTGGCCCCCAAGTCACCATAGATTGAGTAAATTAGTAAATTGGGGTAATGAGTGATGCAATTTGGGCTAAATTGAGCTCTATGAACCTAATTACTATTGTAAAAGATGTCAATTAAATGGATAAATCATTAGGGTTTAAGGTGTACATTTGGGGACATAAGGTATAAGGTAAACTACAACTTAGGGTTTAAAGTGCTTAGAGTTTAGGGCTTATGGTTTACAATTTAGGGTATAAGGTTTAATCACAAAGGAAATTAAGTATAATTTGAGTTGCTTGAACCTATTTATGAGCACACCATGTGTTTTTTGGTTTGATTATTCCCCATGTCATCACATATTGAGTGAATTAGTTAATTATGGTAATTAATGGTGTGATTTGGGCCAAATTGAGCCCTTTGAACCAAATTCTTAGTCTAAATTATCTTAATTGGGGCTCAAATGATTGGTTTAGATCTTTAAGAGTTTACCATTTATATTTTAGGGTCTCTAAGGCTTAGGATTTAGGGTTATAGTTTAAGGTATATGGTTTATGGTATAGGGTACATAGGATTTAGGGATTAGGGTTTAAGGTTTAGGATATAAGGTATAGGGCTTAGGGTTTAAGGTTTAGGGTATATGGTATAGGTCTTACAACTTAGGGTATAGTGTTTAGGGATTAGGGTATTTACATACACTAAATACCACATACATGATATTACCATGCACACATTATTTACCATGTATCTAGTTATGATTAATAATAAAAATAAAAATGAACACCAACAATCATTTTTTTACTTTGAAAGAATTATCCCTTGCTCTATTATGTTCTATACACTTTAGGTTTTATTATAAATGATTAAAATGTTTTCCACATCCTCAAAAGCATAAATCATTCTCTACTCACATGGTTGACTAAATAGTACATAGGAATATTTTTAATTATTTTGGAATAATTGGATTGTTGTACCTACTTAGTACTTCAAATTAAAATCATGTCTTTTTTGGA
Organism: Torreya grandis; assembly: GCA_037957365.1. Taxonomy (NCBI): domain Eukaryota; kingdom Viridiplantae; phylum Streptophyta; class Pinopsida; order Cupressales; family Taxaceae; genus Torreya; species Torreya grandis. The sequence continues at coordinate 149,709 of JARHVA010001741.1, read as the reverse complement.
ATAATTAGATTATCATCCCCACCCTCAAAATTTGTGAAATCATGGGTGATGGCTTTCATATTTGTAGAAATAAGAAATCAAAGTGTAAAAAACTGAATGAATTAGAAGTTATGAGAAAAAAACAAATTTAATGAATGCAAAAAATTCATGTAGATAAGTCCACTATCCCTAATAAACTAATTTTCACAAATAATGATGAAATAGACAATGATATTAAACCAAATTATGAAAGTAAATTGTCAATTCCAATAGTATACCCAATTATAATACAAGTCCACATTCAAAATTTACTTTTTTAAATTTTGATGATGATGATAGTATGCATGATGATGTAAATTTCATGAAAACATGCCTCGAAAAAACTACTAATGATGAAACTAATATGGAAACACCTAATGGATAAAGTTACGATGAAGAAAACAACATGGGAACACCATTAAATGAAGAACCTACTAATGAAGAAAATAGTATAGAAACACAAAATCAATCAAATATACCATTAAGAACACCTAATAGGATTTATATAATAAAACCAATGCATTTAATTGAAATTGATGAATCCATTTTGAAACTAATGCCTAAAAAAATGTTTGAGCACCATATGAGAAGAAAATATGAAATAATTTGGGACTGACACTTTCAAGATTTAAATAAAACTCAAATATGCAAATTATTTGTTACATTGATAAAATTAAAAAAGATGATACCTATAATGAACATCCTACGACTAAGAACATCTAATATTGATAGTTTAAACAAGGTAATTGCTGAAAATTTTCATAATTCATACCATCAAGTAGGTGTGAAGAAATGCACCAAATATGGTAACACTTCCTAACATGTTATTAAAACTTATTTTGTAAGTGGTAAAATAAAGAACAAATGATTGAGTAGAAAAATAAGCCAAGCTTTGCACATAAATAGAAAAACACTATTGAAAGTAATTTGGAGACATACAAGACTTGATGTTGATGGTAATAATGACTTGTGGGCATTTTCTAGTAGATTCCCATAGAAAGACAAGGCTATAGCCTATGTCTTAAAAGATTTAATTTTATAATTTTGGAAAGATAACACAAGGGTATTGCCTAATATTAGAGATGTAATGAAAAGAAGAGTTGGTTCTCATAATTTTGAACCACATCCTAAACATTTTTTGTATATGAATTGAACATAATTGTACTTTAAATATGTTAAAAAATATCCATATATTTCTATTAGTTAAAGGTATTTTGGAATAGCCAAACCCTTATATGTGAAAATCAATTACGTATGCACTACTTTTTTTTGTAGGTAGTATGTTGAATTTTCTATGCATTATGATATTTTTTATCATGTTCATTTTAATTTACATACTAAATACATTTTTAAGGAGTGTGGGTGAAAACCCCACCAAAATCAGAAAGATAATTCATTCGAATAGTTTTTTATGAAAGACTAGATGGTCAATTATTTTATAACAGTGCATGTTTAGATATAAGTTGCAACATTTATGGTGGATTACCAAAATTAAAAGCCTATACCCATGAGGAGAGTACACATGGAATTTGACAAGAATTGGTTGGTTATAGTAAATATAAATATGTGGTATATCAAATGAAATATGGAAAGGAATATACAAGGTGTGAAGCTTGTTATAAAACAAATACCTATTTCTAAATTTATGGAAAAATTTAGGGATGAAATTATATATGAGTATGCAAGGTACACACACAAACCTCAATGGCTAGAATAATAATTCAACTTAAGTAAGGACACATTTTCATTGGTACTATTATTTTAGTAGTTGACTTTGCATAGAATTACACATTGCAAACACAAAGAGAGGTTTAGTAATAATACTAAAATTTGATATAGGTTTTAATTTTTGTGCATATAGCATGCATGTATTCACTCGATAGTATAAAAAATGATAAAAAAATTAAGGGAGTACAAATTTTATGTCAATGATGATTAGACACATTATTCAAAGCATGTTCAATATTTTTTTTGGTTTTTTATGGAATTTTGAGTGAAAGGAACATTAATTTCAATCAACATTATACATGGTTAGATAACTACACATCATAATTCAAGAATGCACTGATGTTCTATAGGCTAAGCAAGATGCATGTGAGCACTGGTGTACAACATATTTGGAGTTTCACTAAAGCAATAATTGGAAAATGGGAACATGATGGTGTAGGAGCATGTTGCAAAAGATCACTTAAAAGAGAGGATTTTAAGTTTGAAGAAGTTGATTTCTCAGATGCAAATAACATAGTTGAATGGTGTAATGAATATATGAGTCATGGTACTCAACAAAAGTCCACTATTTATAGATATTTTTGGCTCATGGATGATGAAAAATTTGAAATGTATCAAGATTGTATGGTATTAATAGGATCAAGTGAATTACACTCATTTCATAGCTCAAATATAGGTTCTTGAATGGTTCATATGAGGCACATAGCATGATTTTATTCTGCATGCATTGAATTTGTTTAGAATGAGTGCAAGTCACAAGAATGGGTAGATGAATGGAGTTATAGGCCTATATTTCTAATTGACACTTATAAGGTTTCACCAAAATTATAACTTATAGATCTAACATCATGAACAAACTTTGACCATGTGTTTGATCTAGTGAAACCAGGTACCATATTATATTTGACATGTGTTTCATGTACTAAATTTGGTAAATATATCAGCAACTCATGTTTTGTTTTATGATGCAGGGCATGTTTATGTATTATTGCATATGAGGATAAGAAGGAGGTGACAAACTACTAATTTTGCCATTGAGTAGAGGAAAAACATAAATTGACTTCTGTAGTTATAGATGGGGAAAACATTCACTATCCCATTGGGTCTATTCTAGTTACTAGAACTTGGATTTGATGTTATCCTATAAAATATTCTAATGTATGGTTGTTTTAAGACTTATAATTACATAAGAAGATACTCCACTATTCAAATTTGGTTCTTGAAACAAATGTTTAGCTGTATAAATATTAGGGTAGGCTATTGCAAATGACTCTATGAAAGGTTCATGAATCTGACCATGAAGCAATTATTGATACTATAAATAATAGAGATGATCCTAGTGGTTCCTTAGATTGAACCCCCAAATGAAGCTATGTTAAATTCTTAGATGAAAATGCATTTACTTTAACTAATTTTATTTATTTCTTAGGTTTTACATATAAATTTTAATTTAACTAGATACTAATATATATTTCGTAAACATTAGTGGTGATAAATTAGCTTACACCTTCACGTGGTTGGTATTATTAGAACATAATTCCATACTATCAAAGCTAAGATAATATTTTGGTTCTTGTAGGTCTGATTACCAGTTGACAACATTTGTTGTCATTATTTTTTGATGATGCCATGGTTCCCTCTATCCCATTCAATATTGACAAAGAAATGATTTGTGTCATATCAAATCCATTTCACACATGATCAAGATATCATTATACTTATATCAAGATAATGTAACCTTTTGACAACATTTTAAAAAGAAATAGAATCATTCTACTCATAGAATTACCTTCATTAGCTTTATAGACCTTGTATCCCTTCAAACACTAAATTTTGAGGATAAATATAATATAAGACACCATATAAATAAAAATTTCCACCATTCGATATACCCATTTGGCCAAATATATTGTTTATGAAGACTCTCAGAGGTATTGATCTCAAAAACATGTCCAATTTGCTGTAAACCTAGGTAGGGTTCTATCATTGGTAGCAAGTGAAAAAATTCATTACTTTAATTTTAGGGAATTTCAAAATCCCATTATTTTTCCTAAAAGTCTAATTTGACCTCCTCTTCACTTCTTCAGTTGACAATACATTCCAAAAATACACAAATATCAAGGTAAAGATAATTTACTAGGTTGTTATATATGAGAAACACAGACTTACTTGAGTTTATGAACATATGTTGAGAAATTTTGATTTTTAAGGTCTAAAGTTAAATCCTATATCTCTGTATAGATGTCTTGTAACTTTCTTATTTGAGGATCATGAAGTGATTGTGCCTAGATCTTTTCCAACTATAAGCTTTGTATTGAAAATTATGATCAGAGCTCTATTTATGGACAATACTTGACTAAATATTTCAAATTATCATGAAAATCATTGAGAATAACATACCAAATTAAGAATAATGATAAAATTCATCATACTATCATTCATACATAGGTGGATCTTATAAAAATATGTTTCTTCACTTCATTCTTGAGTCAAATTATGCTTGTATTCTCATTCTTCAGTCAAACTATGTTGTAAAATTATGTATCCACATGGATTTCAAGGCCATGGTAGTGGGAACACAGGTAATTTGCACATCCCAAGGTGTTGGAAGAAAAAAAAACAATCTAAGGTCTAATAAGTGGAAATGTCTATTGAAGGAAAATAACATCTCTTAACTACATAAAAGTTGCATTTTAGGATTGCCCACAAAATATTATACCATGAATTCATCGATTATTTTCAATTCATGGGATTTGGGGTGAACTTATAGGAATTAGACATACATAGGATGGGTCTTTTGGTTTGTGGATATGACTTATGGTTTTTATTTTATGCCTATCCAAAGTTTGCCTAAAAATAACAATTTTGCCTTATAGGGAAATGCCATCTTGAGGTTGAAATGGGTGTTTTGTATCCTAACCACGAATGATCAAAGGAAAATAATATGGTAATAAATATTAATAAACACCCTTGAAGTGTTGGAGATGCTATTTTTCATCCATAAGGTCCTGAAGATAGAGATCTCTAACTTGGATCACATGTTGACAATATTTATTATCAATGTTGTTTGAGGCTGGAATGGGTGATCCATCTCTTGATTGGGAGTTATTGAAGGCCAATAATGTGGGCCTAGATTTTAATCACCACCTTAAACATGTTATATATTATATTTTTCAACCACGAGGCCTTGGAGGTAGAGATATTCATATTAGCTCACATGTTGACGACATTTGTTGTCAATATTGCTTGAGGTCAGAATGGGTGCTCCGTCTCCTAACTAGGAGTGCTTAGAGGCCAAGAATGTGGTATTATATTTTAATCTCAACCATTATTATTTTTGTGATTCTATTTTTAGTGATGAGGCTATGGAGGTATAGATCTCCAACTTGGCTCGCATGTTGACAACATTTATTGTCAATGTTGCTTGAGGCCATAGTTATTATAAAATTATGTATCTATGTGGATTCCAAGATTATGTTAGTGAGAATTAATTAATTTTCACATACCATGGTTTTAGATGAGAAAAATTTGTAATTAGAGGTTCAAGAAGTGGAAATGTCTATTGGAGGCAAATAACCTATCTCTTAATTATATAAAATTTGCATTATAGGACTAATCACATAATCTTATGGCATAAATTCATTGATTATTTTAGATTCATTGTATTTGGGGTGAAAATATAGGAATTATAGACATATATGATGATTCTTTTAGTTCATGGATATGACTTACAATTTTTTGTATGTCTATCTAAAGTTTACCTAAAAAACATCAATTTCGTGTTATAGGGAAATGCCATCTTGAGGCCAAGATGGGTGTTCCATCTCCTAATAAAGAGTGATTAAAGGAAAAAAATGTGTTTCTATATGTTAATAAACACACCCAATTTTTTATCTATGCTAGTTTTTATCTACAAGGCCACAGAGGTAGAGATATCCAACTTGGATCGCATGTTGACAACATTTGTTATCAATGTTTCTTGAGGTTGGAATGGGTGATTTGTCTCCTAATCAGGAGTGATAAAAGGATAATAGTGTGATAATATATGCTAATCACCACCCTTTACATTTTGGTGATGCTAGTTTTTATCCATGAGGACTTGAAGGTAGATATCTCTAACTTGGCTCGAATGCTGACAATATTTATTGTTAATGTTGCTTTAGGCTGGAATGGGTGCTCTGCCTCCTAAATAGGTGTGATAAAAGACCAATAATGTAGTAATATATATTAAACACCAAAAATTATGTGTTTTAAATGTTGGTTTTCAGACATGAGGCCCCGTAGGTAAATATATCCAACTTGGTTCACATGTTGATAATATTTGTTGTCAATATTGCTTGAGGCTGAAATGGGTACTTCATATCCTAACTAGGAGTGATTAGAGGCCAAGAATGTGGTAATATAAGTTAATTTACACCATAAACATTTTGGTGATGTTATTTTTTATCCATGAGGCCCCAAATGTAGAGATACCAAAATTGGCTTGCATGTTGACAACATTTATTGTCAATGTTGTTTGAGGCTGGAATGGGTGCTCCATTTTCTAACTGGGCATGATCAAAGGCTAAAAATGTGGTCCTAAAATCAATTATAATATTTTTAATACTTTAATAAATGATCATACACCTTATAAAGTGAAAAAACGAGCCCAAGTCACTTTAGAACAATTTTATATCCCTTATAGGGCAGCAAACATGTAATTTATAAAGTATTTTTTTTGGGGATTTATATGAATAATTTTTAAGTTTTTATAACTACCATAGGTATACCTAGTTAAAACCTATCTAATGATACCAATAAAGTATTTATGTGATCCTTAAAACTCATTTTTGACTCCCTAAGCCAATTCAGGGCTTCTTGGGGCGTAAAAAGACAAAATTGGGTATTTTGGGGAATTCAAGGTGGAGTAGAGGGATAAAACATTGCATGGAGGTATGTGAAAACATGAAAATGATGTTAAAATAATTATTAGGCTTATTTTATACCCAAATCATGAGAATTCACCAAGTTATAGGTTTTCACTATGTATTTGGCAAGCTTGGCAAGATGACAAAGTGAGCATATGAGATATCATACTTGTTGCATTAGTTCGAGGAGTTTCACATCATCTCATGAGGTATAAATAAGAGTTATAATTATGGTGTAGGTGTTTATGTATGTGTGTAACCCCTTAATCAAGGAGGGTAGGGCAATTTCAAAGGGAAAATGACACATCTCCTATATCAACTCTGTAGAAGACCATCATAACAACAAGTTAACACATGTTGAGAGGGATGATAAAAATATTTATTTCCTCTTTTGAATGTTTTAAATAACTTCATGAGTAAGATAATGCCATCATCCCTCTTTGTTAGTTTATTTTTTCACCAAAATACCCATAACTTATGTTTGGTCCATATAAAGGGTAGGTCTATGAGAGGATATATGGCCAAAAATTAGTCTCAAAGAGGCCTAAAATCCTAGTGGGATAGGTATATAATAGAGTGTAGCTATTAGGCCTATTCCTTGAATCCAACAAGGGGAAGTCAGTGGATAAGGTGGAAGAGTGGAGGTTTAAGCTTGTGAGAACATTTATTTGAGATTGAGATGAGTATGATAAACATGCGAGTGTAGTTAGTAGTGTGCAATAAGGTCTCAGGGGAAAGAAGTATCTTAGATATAATTTCATAATAGGAAGCTTGGGTAGGTTGAAAATAGAATGTGGCAGTAATAAAGTAAATAGTCTTATCATGTTGAACCCATTTCCAAACAATTTTTTGAAGTTAATAAGGGATATGAGTAAACATAATGAAAATAGCTTGTTGATTATACTTTTGACACCATTAAATATCCTCCTAGAACACACTAATATATTGTTTAATATATATTTACTTATAATCTTACTTGTAAAAAGGGGTATATCAGATTCATACCTAAGATTGATTATAAACTAATTTAATCAATGTGATATTTTAAATTATGAAAAGGAGGGGATTATTTGTGGAATTAGACCTAAAATAAAGTTATCTTGACCTTAATAATAAAAATTAGGTTGAGGAGTGTAAATTTTGACCAATTATGCCAATCCACCCAACTTTTACTCACAAACCCTCTTTACATATAACATATAAAGTTAACATAATGCAATGACAATTATGACAAATAAATGTATAACTCCCTAATTCAAGTTTTTAAGGTGGTTTGGAGGTTGGGGAAGGTCCATGAGAAGATATATGGCCAAAAATGAGTCCCACAGAAGCTTAAAACCCTAGTGGGATAGGTCTATAAGTGTAGTTGTTAGGCCTAGTCCATAAAGCCAACAAGGGGTGGTTGTGGATAAGGTGGAAGAGTGGAGGTCTAAGCTTGTGAGAACTATTATTTGAGATTGAAATGAGTATGATAATTATGAGAGTGGGGTTAGGAGTGAGTAATAAGGTCTCAAGGGAAATAATTAGCTTTGACATAATTTCATAATAGGAAGCCTAGGTAGGTTTAAAATAGAACATGGTGCTAAGAAAGCAAATAGTCTTACCATGTTGAACCCATTTCCAAACAAATTTATGAGTCCAATAAGGGATATGAGTAAAGTATTTTTGTCTTACTTCAATATATATATTGATTGTACATAATTAAACTATCTTGTTGATTGTACTTGTGACACCATTCCATATCCTCCCAAAACACACTTATGTAGTTTTTAATATATATTTATTTATAATCCTAGTTATAACAAGGGGTATAACATATTCATACCTAAGATTGATTATCACCTAATTTAATTAATGTGATATTTTAAATTATGAAAAGGATGGGATTTTTGGTGGTCTTAGAATCAAAATCAATTTTTCATGCCCTTAATTGACCAAATTAGGTCAAAGGGCTGAAATTTGGATCAATTATGCCAATCCACCCAACTTGTACCCACAAACCCTCTTTACACATAACATATAAAGTTAATATAATTCAATGAAAATTATGAAAACTAAATGTATGGCTTCCCTAATTCAAGTTTTGAAGGTGTTTTGGAGGTTGGGTCAGGTCTATGGGAGGAGATATGGCCAAAACTCAATCCAAGATAAGCTTAAAACCCTAGTGGGATAGGTCTATAATAGAGTGTAGTTGTTAGGCCTAGTCCTTGAAATCAACAAGGGGAAGTAAGTGGATAAGGTGGAAGATTAGAGGTATAATCTTATGAGTAAGTTATTTGAGATTTAAATAAGTATGATAAGCATGAGAGTGGGATTAGGGGTGAGAAATATGGTCTTAAGGGAATGAAGAATCTTTAAGAACGTGCATTAGGCCTACTAGGCCTTGTAGCCTTACTTGGAAAAAAGGAAGATATATATAAGGAAGAGTTGGGGCCTTCAAGGAAGGTTGGTTGGCATATTTTAGGTTGGGGTAGGAGGTTATAAGCTTTTGGATTTGAATCTACGTTCATATAGATAAGATATATGAAAATATGCCTAAACAAGCCTAGAAGGTACATTATGAGAGCAAGACAAAATTGATTGCAAAAGGAGAGTGGAGATTCTAGAGGGGGTTGAGCCTTGAGAGGTGATTAAGGTGAATATAAGAAATTTGAGGAAACATAAGAGAGTGAACTTGTGTTTAAAATAAGAAATTCTAGTGGATAAGTCCATGAACCTAATGGAAAAGAGCAAGGACAAAGCATTGAGTCAGGTGAGTTTAGGATCAACATTATAATAATAGGTATCAGAAGTAGATGTTATACAAAGGATTATAGATGATCATATTTTACTTACATCAAAACCTATTGGTCTTACAAGACCAATACAAGAGAATAGAGTATGAAATATTATAAATAAAGGTTTGTTAAAGAGTATGAAAGATATTCAAAATTAGAACAAATTATTGAACAATATATTAACATAATTATATGTAAATTTTCCATGTATTTTAACAACATTCAATAAATTGCAATGATTAAAAAGTGAAATGTTGAACAATATATGTATATATATATTATATCCATAAAATCCATAAAGGCATACAAAATGTGAACATAATACAATATCTGAGGTCAATGCCATATAGGCATATAAAACATGCTAAACAACTATACATTAAGCCATTTATGCATACATTAAAATGTCATAATACATGACCTCCTAATCATTAAAATGCATCACTCTCTTTTCCTTTCTTGTTTAATCCTCTTCCCTATAATCCTTGATCACAACCTGTAGGTCTATGATCATATTGACTATGAGTCTTCTTCAGCTCTAAACTCGCTTGTAGCTCCAACTATTCATATACAAATATTATTCTAAATTGTACATGCTATAAAAATATTATTACAAAATTAACATGTTAAAATTTTAAAATCATACAAAAATTATTCATAGGTGCACTTACCACAAGCTATTAGTCATAATTAATTTGAGGCTAGTGCTCAATAGGGTTGATGAAGGTTCACATTGGCAAACAAGAGTGTGAAATAGATCACTACTATGACTCAGTGACCTACTCGTGATGATGGAAGGCATAGGTCCCTGTAAATGTATATACATAGGAAATGAAAATTAAAAATTAGGTCATAAACTAAATCATTTAAATATAATATGAAAAATTACAAATTAAATTTTCTAATTGTACCATGCCACCCCTACTAATCATTTCAACAGGACTAGAAGACATCATTGGAGGAGTCTATGTAGATAATTATTTTGTGTGTAAGATATTTGCACAAGTATAGAGGATAATTAAAAAACACATGCCAATATTTAAATTAAAAATTATGTAATATATAAATGGATCATGTACCTTGAAGAGTTGTTGTGTAGATGAAATTGTAGTAGAAACACCTACATTTGTTCCTCCTTAATAGATGATGGAGTGTCTTTTATGGTCATCAATTAAACATAAAAAATATCATTTTCAATACCTTAAAAATTCACACACACATATAAAAAATATATGTATAATGAATAATAACATTAATTAATTGTTATAAATTACCTACATATAGGTATAAACCATAGGTGTACTCTGAGCAACACATGTGCTTGTCTAGACTCTAAAAACCTACTACAACATAAAAATAGTTCAAATAAATAAAATTATCATTTAAATTATACACATATTTTAAATTTAACAAGTCTAACATTTTTTTGTAATAAGTAAAATATTAAACATACATGGGAAGTGTTAGGGAAGGTGACCGGATGAAATATAGATGGTTGAAACATAGAAATATTAATATCATGTAGGACCATCGAAAAACCACTATGTTTGGACTACATGAAATCCTCTTCCTCATCATAAGGTCTAGTGAATGCAATTCCACATGGTTTGGATAAGTGAGCTCATTAGGTAACAACACTATACAAATCCTCACTACATCCACCCTCCCTAGGAGGAGCATGAGAAACTTGGCTTGTATACTAGATGAGGGTATTAATAAGTTCCTTAAGCACATGCAAGATATCAATATTTATAGTCTCCTTTACTATAAAGGGTAGTGTCTCAGGAGGATGGGGTTTGTCAACATGTGCTCTCACTAGATGATTAAGTTACATCATGCCCCTAACCTATCCAGTGTAGAGGCCTTTCCCCTACCCTGGAACTCTAAGAAATCAAAATAATTTTGGATTTCATTCAACACGAGATCAAAATATAATTTTATTAAAAAATAGAGTGAGCTCATTATTGTTGCAACATGGGTGATCAAATACCATCCACCATTAATCTTAATTTTTTTTTTTGAGAAAATTATAAGTGTACCAATGGATTAGAATTTATTTGGCTGTCATATCAAGTGATGCACTAGTCTTCACATCAATTAATAGGGCACAAATTTTGGCTTTGGTTATCTATTTATCTTTCATAGTGGCTACCAATGGTTTGTTAGATTAGTATGTCCTACATATATTTATATATTCATACCACCCATCAATTTAATTTGTTAATAAATCAACTTAATCTACTAATATCTGTACTGTGTTTACTAGGGAAATTTAGTGGGGGTTGTTTTAGTGTGGATCACTTAATGAACTAATTAGATTATCAATTTTGAGCTTATTTTTTACTATGTGGATTATTAAATCCTCTTGACTATCTTAGGGGACTTGAGGAACTACAAGAGGGCTAGGAGGGTTTTTTGAGGGAGGAGGGTTAGGATGGGTTTGCATGTGAGGAGGGATTAAAGGGTTAGGAGGGATAGGAGGGTTTTGGGGGTTAGGTACTAGCACATTAGCCACTGCACATGAAGATTACAACTAAAAAAAATAAAAATAAAAATAATTTTAGGAAAAATATAACAAAATTGAAAAATTTAGGGTCTAATTGCACTAAAACATGTTGGATTACCTATAATTTGTCATGCCATTATCAAATCGAAGGGTGGGTGGCTCCAAAATGTGAAAATTTTCTTGCTTAAACTTGCTACTCCAAAATTCAAGGTCTTCCTTCTTTTGCTTGTAATTTTTGCTATTTGAAATGCCAAATGATTTATATTTCACATTTTTTTGGTTTATTGTATAAAAATCACGTATGTGGTTTTTACATATATGTACTTTTTACATGTATGTGATTTTTATGTGTATGCATCTTTTACATATATGTGGTTTTTATGCATATGTAATTTAGCCTCGATAACCACTGAGGCTAATTTCAAGAATAAAATACATGATTCTAATAATCATGTATACGAAACAATTGTTGGGGGGGGGGAAGTGGATTTCTATCTAATTTTTGGCCCCCAACTTCATGCATACACCTCACTATATCCATTAAACATAAAAATAAAAATCATGATTGAAACCCCAACCAAATTCATTTTGATTTGCTTTGGTGTCTCATCTCTACCCTACCATTCTCATGGTTTGCTGTCAAGAGGAGAAAACATACTACCATTACTCATTACCTTAATGAATTGACAATACTACTATAGAAGAGAGGTAAGCAAGTAAAAATAAAACTTGTTAACACCAAATTTTAGCAATTATTTTCTATTTGATTTTTTTAATTATTAAAACCATTTTTTTGTTTAAACAACCCCTTCAAGTGAAATAAAATAACATCCTAACCCACCTAGCTTTCCTAACCATCTTATAATTCCAAAATACCCCCAAGTAGCTAGGAGGATTTGGCTGAACACATAATCGAGAATAAAATATAAATTGAAGTAATTAGGAGAGTGAGGGACCCCTCTTTTACCAACACCCACTATACATATTTGGGTAATACCCTAGAATGAGTATTAGGCCAATGTGACTTGATAATGAGTCAAATTGATAAATGAACATCATATAAGGCTATATGTAGGGCTTACCATGTTGACAAATTATCATCACGTGAGGTGAAGGATAAACAAATAACAAAAAACCAAATTTTTGCCTTATTCATTGATCCATCAACTAATGCACCTTTTCCATAATCAATAAAATGGTTCCCAATTGATTGATGCCACCATAATTTGATAAGAATTAATTTTTGGGATCAATGGTGGATGGTGTTTGATTATCCATCTTCTAAAAACCATGAGGTTCCATTGTAGTTGTTGAGGAAACTCTATTACGAGTTTTTCCTCAATGAGATTAATAATTATTTTGATTACTTAGAGTTTTATGACTGAGGGAAAGGATATACATAAGATATAATAGGTGCACATCATGCACCTAATGAACCCATAATATTCCCTACCCAAAATCCACTTTAGCCTGATATCCCCTCTATAGTGAAGGAGGTCATCAATATTGACACTTTGCATGCACTTGGTGTACTTACTGATACACTCATTCACCATATGAGTAAGCCTTTTGAGATTGATGTTGGAGAGGGTGGACATTGGGATACTCCACCTAGTGTGCCATCTTAACCACATTCTTGTATATTTAGAGGTGCTATATGCATTAGACCTTTAGATGATGATGGTGGTGTTTGTAAGGCCTAGATGCTATAGTTTTGAGTGATGAGTTTTTTGCCTATAAATTTGGTGTGTAGATGTTGACTAAATATATATAGGTATATTATATATTTAACATGTTAAATTTTAGTAATATTTATACTTAAAATATAATTATTAATTTACATATAAATTTAATAATATATATGTAATTTTTTATGTTGTAAGAGGATACAGTACCATCATCTTCACAACCAATTTGTGGGCTATCTATTACTACATTTATTGATGTTACTCAATCGATGTTTACATATATAAATGTAATTTTTCATTAATTTTATAATTCATGTACATATATTTATTTATATATATCTATGCTAAAATAAAAATCATATATTATTTGTTTTGTTGATGACCATAGTGGAGGCTCCTCCATATTTATGGTCTAAAATTGACATAGGCATTACTATTTTAATATCATCTATGTAGCCATTTAATGAGCTATGTTAACTTGTAATTTTGAATTTTAAATAAATATATATTTTAATAATTTTACTCTATACTTGGGAAATATAACTTACATGAATGTATTGTGTATGAAGGGTTGTCTAATGACATATGATAGTCCTATTTAAATGATTAGTAGGGGACCTTCTCATGTTTTTCCCCCTTTCATACTCATATGTGTGCACATCAACTTGTCATTGACCCTGTTGAGAATCAGAGGAAAATTTATAATGACCATGAGATTGTAATAAGTGCATGTTTAAATAATTTTTGTGTTAGTTTAAAATTAATTTTTGAACTTGGTTGCATGTCTAGTATGTAAATTTTAGAGTAATATTTGTATATGAAAAATTCTATCTACATGTGAGCTATGAGCATAGAATGACTTGTAGTAAAACCTTAGAGGAATCTAAGGCATATGAGGGATCTCCATCCATGAGCAAGGCATCCCATGGAGAGTCTTCTTTGAGGAAGGCATGAGAGGGAGGATTTTTTATGAGTAGGATGTCTTAATTATGTACTCTTTTGTATGCCTATATGAAAATATACATGTTTTTAGTATTATATGTCTATATGAAATTCACCTAACATTCTATTATGTTATTAGATGATGCAATATGTTAAAGCTTATATGGAAATGTACACATTCTTAGTATTTCATGCCTATATGACATTCATCTAACATTATAAAATGTTCATAGTTCACATTTTATAGTGATCATATTCGTGCATAAAAATCGGTTTAAATTATTATTAAAAAACTAAATTTGTTGGTTGTATTGCCATATTTTAATATGATCCTCTATAATATTTATTTCATGTAATTATTTTTTATTTGATCAGGTAAACAAATAGGTTTTACAAGGATCTTGAAAGCTAAAAATTAAATAAGTATCAAATTAAAGTAGAGTAAACCCCAAGGGTTGAAAAATTGACTACATTTGAAATAAAAGGAAGAGCAAACAAAAATATATAGAAGAAAGACAAATAAATATAACAAAAGGAAGTAATTACTCAGGGGGTATAATGTCCTCCATAAGTTCCTTATTGAGATCCTTATCCTCTACTTTATCCTTCATATTTTCCTTGATAATTCTTTCCTAGGTCCTTTTGCTTGGTCCCTCAGTAGTGTTCTTTAGAAGATAATCCTTGGTTTCTTTTGATCCTCCTTTTTTGGGTTCTTCTTAGGAGAGTTAGCCAGAGAAAGGCATTTAGGGGGAGGGTTTAGAAGTGTGTTGAATCACTACCTTATCATCTCTCTACCTACTAGGTGGATCTTTTGCCTTATTTATCTACATAGATACCTATAGAATATTCTTATCTTATCTGTTGATTGAGTTCCATTCCTTAATAAGGGTACCCATACCAATACCCATTAAATGGAGTTTACCATTTAATTCCTATAGCTATATTTTGTTTTTATAGACTAAATTAGTCAAAATGGCCTTCCCCTCCCCTATACCTCATGCTCCTCTTATAGGAAAATGGGTTTAGGTTTATTAACAATAAGTTGAAGGGGGATGCCCTCTATGATGCTTTTAGTATTAGGTCTTATAAGGGAGGGATTGGGAGAACCCAAAGCTGGGTCTTCATTGGGGGAGTCCTCCTTCACAAAATACCCCCGTAATGGAGCTTCTTTCCTTCCCATGGTCTTCTTATGCTTGACTAAGAGAAAGATGATCCCTTGATGAATTATGGTATTAGTTTCATTGATTTGGAAGGCAAAAGTAGTGATCTCAAGGGAATTTAATGGAAAAAATGACAAGCTAATTCTATATCCTTGGAAATGATTTAATAAAAGGAAAATATTCAAGAATATGAGCATGAATTTACCTTTCAATGTTATGTAATTTAGAATTTAGAGGTAGACATCTAGCCAATACCTCAACAAATCCATCTTCAGGAACCCCTTTTTTTCCATTTTTCTAACCTCATTAGTTCAAAATAATTTTTACATCACCTCTAAATTTTTGGATTTATATTTGAAATATTTATAGCCCTCATATGACATCCCTATAACCTCCCTAATGATGTCCTCTATAATAGATATTTTGATCCCTCTCATTTCTACCATTCATTTATTCTAAGGTAAGATGATTCTTTGGCAAGGTCTACATCATGTCTAGTGATGCACTGCATGTACCCATTAATCCCACCTTATGTAGAATACTACATATATATTTTGTTATATTGAGCCTCCATATAGGAGAGTGGCTCTAGCCTATCCCTATCTCCTCCCATGCTACACAAAATAATGACTAAATTGTTTGGATGATGAGATAAATCTACCTTATTTTAGGTTTATCTATTGTTCTTGGTGAGTTTGGGGTATAATTGAAATTAATTATTTTATCTCATGGAATTAAAGTCCCATACATGATGATTATGATTGTTAAGGCATGGAGGATGGGGTGTATGTTTTTCACATGTGTCCAACTCCACCACTTTCTAAGACATGATTTTTTCATTTTGAATAGACTTTCTGATGTGGGATGGGATGTGATAATTTCATGCCACATCCTTCATGTAATTATTAAAATTAACCTAAAAATATTTAATATATGTTTAAATTAAATCCATATGGGAGTAAATATTATAATGTTTGAGATAGAGTCATATATTAATGTGAAGTGGATATCATGATTGGGATACACCATTTGATTGATTTTCTTTATGATCCTTAGTTGGAATGGGGTACTATGCTTGGATATTTGTGGATAGTCTTGTCATCCTTATTAGCTTTTTTGATGATAATTCATGAAATTTCATATTCTAATGTGGATACCCTTGCTACATTGGTTTGATATCATTTATCATTTATTATTCACATTTTGTATTCATTAAAATTATTAATATCTTTGAGGCCTTGTAATATTTTGATGGTTATAGATATTCTATTTCACTTCCTCAAATTTATTCTCTCCCTCTCCATTGTACTTAAATTAGAGATTTATTCTCATCTCATCATATGACAACATGAAAATGTTAAAAATGATACATCCTCTTTGATGAAATGGGTTTCTCTAGAATATGCTTGGATAACTACTCCATAGTCACCCTTGAAGAGTGAAATTCCTCATTACCTTCTCATAAAAATGGGTTAGATTACATTATTAATTATTTCAATAAATGGAACACATATAAATTTGAGGCACTTATTAAATATATATGTCAGTCAACATCTTAGCTTTATAAGTATTCTATATATGACACCAATAATGACTTCTTATCTTTACCCATTTGCAATGGTGATGGGGAATACTCCATGGGATGTTACTCCTTGATGTATTCTTCCATGGCATATCTTCTTATTAATTTTACTATCTCTTGAATTTTAGGTACTGAAACAAGTTCTTCCTATGAATGCTCCTTGTAATTATTTGGGTGGAGTTATGAATTAAGTTTCCAAAATTTTACATGCTAATGCACACACATGTTGAAATGAGTAAAATAAATATTTCCAATGTCTTTTTATAACATTTAATTATTATTTACCCTCTTCTCATTATGATTTAAAGAGTGATCTTTGTAACTTTCATGCTTCTTTATTCTTACACATTTATTTTTTTCTGGCTTGGAGAGTGGTGTAAATTTTTTTATTCCTTTTGAAATGTCAGGGATTTTTAATGATAGATTTATTATTCCAACACATGGAATAATAATGGTTATTAATAACAAAAAAACATGTATGGGTATTCCAACATTCTTATGTTGTATGGCCTTTCTTTATACAATTGAAGCAAACAAAGGAATACTCATCTCTTGCATACCTTCATGGGATTCCATTATAATTTTACTTGTGAAAGTTTGATGAAGTGGTTATGTTATACCTACTCATTTGGTATTTTATCTCTTTGAATATGATTTTCATTATTGTTTTACGGCTTTTCCCTTTATCGAAAGGTTTTCCTCTTCTTGGAGTCAACTTACATTCACCCATGTAATCATGAAGTGATGTTGTGATATCTCCTTATTCATAAAGTTTTTCCCCAATTATCTAAGAGAATCTTATTTTTCCCTTTGAAGTAGTGAAATTTTGCCTTCCTATTCATTATAAACCTATCCATTAATTTAGGCACTCTAATTCCTTATTATATTTGATAGAAAGAATGATGACTTTACTTTATAATTCTATTCTTACTAATCTAGTGACCTGGGCTCTTTATCTTCATAATATTTTCATGCTTCAAATATTTTGGAGCATTCTCCAACTTCTTATTTTCCACAAATATACCCCAACCCTGCATATTGAGCCATTTATTCAACCTTTATGGGATTTTTCATTCCTTTCCTATTCTTCCCAAGCCATTTTCCATCATAACCCATATGGAATAACAAATTAGAGCCAATACCATCTAAATTATTTTGAAAAATACCAAGGAATCATAAAGATATTGATTGGATGAAAACATATATGGTGCAATTTTTACCGAGCATACCTTAATCATGGTTTATACATCCTTGGTAGAGGCTAGTTTCCTTTCATGGACAATTCTAGTTAAAATTAGAAAAAAACTCTAGTTAAATAACAATATCTTAATAAAAAATGAAAAATCAAAATTTTAGTGCTAATTATGTTATTTTAGATAAGATACCAAAGAAATAGTGACATTATTCTCAAAAATACGTTTGGTTTACTACTCATAAAACATCCACTAGAGTAGGAAAAGGTTATACAAATCAAATGACACTCCAACCATTAAAAGGTATTATTGAAATAATTTCCAAGTTTCCACTTTCCATTAGATAAGCATCTATAAAATTTGATAAGAAAATAATATTAAAATCCAAGGATCTCCATCATCTTCCTGGTATACATTGGCTAGTATGGTTGCTTCTCTACAACCATCTGATGAATGTGATCTCTCAATATTTTTTGATGAGTGGACACTACTATTTGGATACTTATCATCATCCTACTATTGAATTAATTAATGCATATGATAATTTTTTTTTTAAATTTAAATTTTGTTCATTATTACTCAAATTATCATCATACATATATCTCATCCTATTTACAATCTTTTTTACAAGATTGCCATCATCATAATGTGATTTCTTGTCATTAAAAAGCCTAATTATGCTCTCATATTCCATGAAATAATTTGTCCCATTTTTATAATTATCTAATTATAAATTTTTTAATTCCCATTTCACCCCATAAAACATTTAGGAAACTTTGGAGAAGAATCTATGGCACACGTTGCAATAATCAATCATGAAATGTAACTTTTTTGTAGTGAAGAGATAAGTTCTTATCCTCCAGTTGACATTTAAAACTCTAGAATATCCATATAAAATCCATTAATTAGAATACATATATAAGAAAATTACATGTTATTTGAATACCGTGACCTCCAAATCCACTTGGATGCATTATTTGACAACTGTTCATGAGCTTGGAAACACTGATAATAAATATTGTGAAAATTAAAGTGGCTCTTTGGGAGCTCTACCTTTGATGATTCATGGTTAGAAAATAACACCAAAAATACATATAAGGTGGTGGATAATGTATAGGACTAATTTTTTGGCCTTTTATCATGTTGGGTTGAGAGATGAAGTACCCATTTTGGCCTCAATAATGCCCTTCCCAATAGAGAAAATTATAGTTTTTAGGATAAATTTAGATGCACGTAAAATGGAAACCATAAGTCATTTATTAAAAAAAATAAGAATCTCACATGAGTTTATAATACCTATAATTTAACCCCATATAAGGTTTATGAAATCTTGGAAAAAAATATGTAGCACACTCTACAATAATCAATCTTGAAATGTAACTTTTTGATAGTGAAGAGACAAGTTCTTGTCTTCCAACTGACATTTCCACCTTTAGGACCTATAAATTCAAATAGATATCTAAAAACTCATATAGATAGGTAAATTAAATTTTATATAAATATCATGACCTCCAAATACACTTGGATGCATGTTTTCACAAATATTTAGAAGCTTAGAAACATTGACAATAAATGTTGTGAAAGTTAAAGTGGTAGTTCGATATCTCCACCTCCAGTGATTCATGATTGGAAACTTGCACTTACAACACATAAAAAGTTGTAAATATTGTCTATTTATAGGGTCTTGGACTCTTATCACTCTCAGTTGAGATATGAATTGCACACATTCTAGCCTCAAGAATGGCGTTCCCAATATGAGAGATTTGTCATTTTTAGGGCAACTTTAGATGCACATAAAATGGAAATCATAGTTTTTTTACATGAACAAAAATAACCATCAAATTAATGTAAAAAATCTCTAATTTTACCTAGAATAATGTTAATTTAACCTTGAATATGAATGTATGGCACATGTTACAATAATCAATCCTGAAATGCAACTTTTCTATAGTAAAAAGACAAGTTCTTATCCTCAAATTAACATTTCCACCTCTAGGACCTCCACATGAAAATTCATCACTTAAAACATGTATGAATAGGAAAATTAAATTTTAAAAATACCATGAACTCAAAATACACTTAAATGCATGTTTCCACAACTGTTAAGGAGCTTGGAAACACTGACAACAAATGTTGTCAAAGTTGAAGTGGTAGTTTGAAATCTCCACCTTAAGTGCTTCACAGATAGAAATAGTACTGAAAAAAAGTCTAGGGTGATGGATAACATATAGGAATAGGTTATTGGACTTTGATCTTAATCGAGTAGGAGATGGAGCACCCATTTTGGCCTCAAGAATGCCCATCCCAACATGAGAAAATTAAAGTTTTTAAAGTTAACTTTAGACGTGCATAAAATAAAAATCATAAGTAATTTTAATGAACCAAAAGAACATTAATGTACATGTAAAATACCTATAATTTCAATATATATCATGTTTATGGAACTTTGGAGATAAATATGCAACACATGCTATGGTAATCAATCCTAAAATGTAATTATTTTGTAGTGAAGAGATAAGTTCTTGTCCTTCAGCTAATATTTTCAACTCTAGGACATCCACACGAATAAAAATCACTTTAAAAATGTATATATAGGAAAATGACATATTATTTTAAGACCATGACCTCCAAATCCACCTAGATGCAAATTTTCATAGCTATTCAAGAACTTAGAAACATTAACAACAAATGTTATCAAAGTTAAAACAACATTTTGAGATCTCCTCCTTTGGTGCTTCAAGGAAATTAAAAAATTTTTGGGTTGGAATATAATGTCTATTAATAGGTTATTTTCCTCTGATCATAACTGATTGAGAGATAGAGTACCTATTCCATCCTAAAGAACTCCCTTCTTAATATGAAAAATTTATAGTTTTTAAGGGTAACTTTAGATGTGCATAAAATAAAAATGATAATTCATTTAAAAAACTTAAAAGAGCCATCACGTGAATTTAAAATACACCTAATTTAAACCCATGTCATTTTGATGAAACCTTGGAGACAAATCTGTGGTGCATGCTACAATAATCAGCCCTAAAATTTAACTTTTTTACAGTGAAGAGACAAGTTCTTATTCTCCAACGGAAATTTTTGCCTTTGAACCTCCACATAAAAATACATAAATTGTAATAAATCTATATAGGAAAATGACATGTTATTTGAATTCAATGACTTAAAAATCCACCTGAATGCATGTTTTCACAACTATTTAGGAGCTTGGAAATATTATCAATAAATGTTACCAAAAAGTTGAAATGATAATTCAAGATCTCCACCTATGGTGATTTTTGGATATAATCTAGAAGTTACAACACATCTGAGGTGGTAAATAATGTCTAGGAATAGTTTTTTACCTTTAATCACACTCGGTTGAGAAATAAAGTACCCATTCTAGACTCAAGAATGCCCTTCCCAATATAAGTAAATTTTAATTTTTAGGGTAACTTTAGATGCACATAAAATTTAAACCAAAAGTCATTTAAAAAACAAAATAAACTTCATGTGCATGTAAAATACCTATAATATGACCCTTGAGCACATTTATGGAACATTGGATAGGAATTCATGGCACACGCTATAATCATCTATCCTAAAATGAAAATGTTTTGTAGTGAAGAGACAAGTTCATGTCTTGCACCTAAAATTTATACCTCTAGGACATATACATGAAAATACATCACTTAGAACATGTATAGATAGGAAAATGACATGTATTAAAAATATGATGACCTCTAAATACACTCAAATGCATGTTTTCACAACTGTTCAATAGCTTGGAAACATTGATAACAAATATTGTCAAAGTTGAATTGAAAGTTCAAGATCTCCACCTCTAGTTATTTGTGGATATAAATTAGAATTTAAATTTTTTTTAAGGAGGTGCATAATTTATAGCAACAAGTTATTTGCCTTTGATCACACGTGGTCAAGAGATAAAGTACCCATTGCAACCTCAGTAATGTCTTTCCCAATATCATAAAATTATAGTTTTTAGGGTAACTTAAAACATGTGTAAAGTAAAAACCCTAAGTAATTTTCATGAAATAAAATAACCATAATTTTCATGTTGAATCCATATTATTTCACCTTAAATCATGTCTATATAACCTTGGAGATGAATTTGTGGTACATGCTACAGTAATCAATCCTGAAATGTAACTTTTTATAGTGAAGAGAAAAGTTCTTATACTATGACTGACATTTCTACCTCCAAGACATCCACATGAAAATACATCATTTTGAAGATATACAAAGAGGAAAATGACATGTTATTCAAATACCATACCCTAAAAATCCATGCAAATGCATCTTTTCACAACTTTTTAGGAGTTTGAAAACATTGATAATAAATGTTATCAAAGTTTAAGCAATAGTTCAAGATCTCCATGTCCAGTGCTTCACGGATGGAAAATGGTACTACCAACACATCTAGAGTAGTGGATAATGTATAGGACCATATTATTGGCCTTTTATAATGCTCATTTGAGAGATAAATTAACCATTTTGGCCTCAAGAACACCCTTCCCAATATGAGAAAATTGTAGTTTTTTATGGTAACTTCAGATGCATATAAAAAATCATAAGTCATTTACATAAAAAAATAACCCTCACATGCATGTTGAAGCCCTATAATCTCATCCCAAATCATATTTATATAATTTGGATATGAATATTGTTATATCTCTTATCTACACCCTTTGAAGGATATTGTTCAATTCTCTTCAAGCTTGGGGTAACATGGAATTGGCCTAAAGGCTGTGGGTGACCTATAAGAAGACCAAACCTCTAGTTTATCAGGATATATCATCTGGTACATCAAATTAATATCTATTACTAAGACCTAATAATTTTTGGGTGAAAAAAGATAGAGTGAAAACATGAAAAGGAAACCTATTCTAGGGGTGTTGATGCACCAATTATCACTTATCCTCTCTTGACTGATCTTCAAACATACTTTGTGAATCAAATGAAAGACTAGTGACTAAATATGATTCTTGACACAATAATAAACATAAGTTTTTCATGTGGAGGTTATGTGTAAGGTCTAAAACTTGAAGGCAATGGAAGGAAGGCCTCCTTAAGACACTATCAACTAGCTCACTCTTCAATACAACTACCACACTCTTAACACTTCACATGAATTGCATAAGATGACATTACAATAGTTAAGTGAAAGGGAGGACATAAAAAAGGGGGGAAAATGACACTTTATACAATTAAACAACCATAACACACTAATGCTAAGAGGAAGTCTTAAAATAATCCTTTTCTCTTTTGATTCTCAAGGTTTAAGATACAATTTGATAGAGTTTTGCTACAACTAGCCAAGGGATGATAAACAAAGACCTTAAGGCTTAAATATATAGAAATTTGAGTAAGAGAGAGAAGGGAATATTGGTGTAGAAGTGGCATAAAGAGAACATAATGATAATCATTCACTTACTCAGTAGTTATAATAGCCCTTCACACTGCACCATACATTGCATGGGTTGACTAGTGCCTTAAATGAAAACCTTGAAGCATTAGAGTCTATTTTTATCAAGGTCTAACCCATGAAGATAACATGTATGACATACTTGGTCAATTACATTTCCTCTCATTAGTTACTAAGCCTTGAAAAGGTCCCATTAGGTCTCCTTCATTAAGTATTAAGTAGCTACCATTTGACTGCATATTGGCCATGTTCAAGAAAATACCAAAATCATTCATAATGACCATGGACATGGAGTTTGATCACAATGGTTAGATATAGATGTTTCATGATGGTAAATTAACTTCATGATGGCAATTATATGCCCATGAAATTATCCATTTTTTTGCCAAAGTAGACTTATGGACAAGTATCTTAGTCTCTTGCTAATTCACTATTTGGTGAGTTATGAGAATTGAACCAAACCATAAATATATATGAGTGAGATATATTTACAATTTAAACAACCTTTTGTATCAAGATTTAGGCCTTCCAAACATCCCAAACTTGAAATATTACCCTTCTTAGATGACTAGACCATCTTCACTATTCATTTTAAGATTACCTATTTGGTGAAGGTTTACAAAAGTATTTCTAGGCAAAGATATTAACATTTATTGAATTGAGAAGGTGAAAAAAACCTTGTATAACCTCTTACAATGATTTTAAATCCTTGAGTAAGTCTAACACCTCATTTTATACTAAAAACCTTAAAAATTTCTAGTTTTTAGGGGTGTTTATACATTGTCCATCTAGACCAATATCATAACATAAGCCTTTTATGAGTAGAATACATGGCCCAAGTGTTTACTAGGTGATTTCAATCATTGGATGCATTTTATTTAAAATCTTCCCAATCAGGTACTTATTAAGGTTTTAGGGAGGTTTAAGAGGTTCTTGGACTCTTAAAAAAGGTTCATAGAGGTTAGGGCCTTAACCACTAGATCAATTTGACAAATATTTTTTAGACAATGCCCCCCACCTCTATTAAATTTCTCATCTCTTGATGTAGTAGTTAGGTATAGTTGTGAACTTATCAAGTTGACTCTTAGGTGGGAAATATGTATTCTAGGTAGTCTCTAGGTGTCTTCAGGCTAAAATGACCAGCTATGGCATCTCCCATATAAGAAAAAATTACTCACACATCTAAAAAAACCTAATGAACATCTCCATGAAATTTTGAGATGCCATCTAATCTCCTTTTATCCTCTGCTCTAACCTCTAATTGGTACTATCTTAATGAAAGTGCTAGATCAATAGGTATGAGTGTAGGGTTTCTAAGTTATGACCATAAGCTAGGATGATGAGGCACTTAGACACTTTCTCTAACCTAGAAATCAACCTTGAGGCCCCTTAGAGTATATATATTGGCTTGATAAGGCCATCAAAATCTTGTTGCATGAATACAGTTCCTCATTCAAGTACTTGGGCCCTTATACAAGTGCATATAAGATATAGAGGTCCCTATAGGTGGCAAATGTATTATAATTTGATCATTTTAAGATATAATCTCTCCTTAGAAATTTATGGTTTGAAAAAATCTTTCCCAACTCCTTGCTCACAAGATTAAAATGGCTTTTCAAGCATGATTTATATAGTATATCCCCTATACATGCTAACTAATAGGTCATTTGAATGCTTAAAGACCTTGGGAGATAATTAGGACTATTTAATGGTACAATCACCTCATTTAAATGCATTTTGAGGTGTATTTACTTCATCAAGTCTAAGCTAGGGTTTAAGAAGGGTTTTGGAGGTCCACTATATAAATGATGGTTCATACAGTATGAACCTCCAAACCAAAACCTCTTGTCATGAATTTCTAGTCCCTGACCCCTTCATCTCTCATAAATAGCCTTGGGTCCCATGCAAAGTGTGTGTGGAGATATGAGCAAATAATGTTGTGTCTCAAGCTCTTTATTAGATAGTTTATGTAGGTTACCTTCTTAACATTTGTTCATAAAGCTAGGTCCCTTCACCCGACTCACTCTTTTATGAATTTTGAGCCCATAAGGGTATCAAGTTTCCCTAAGGGCCTTAGGCTTAGGTACCTTTATGGTGATATATACAAGTGTTTAAAGGTGTATCTTGACATGGTTACTTAAGCAATGGAGCTTAATAGGTGGGATACACCTAAAATAGACTACCTGATTACACCACCCTACTTCAAATGCCTTTTCTAGGGTCTAAAACACATCCATATATCCTTATATTACATTGAGTTTTCATGGTGAGTGAAGATCCACCCCTGAAGTAGGTATGGGATCTTGAGACCTAAATGTGCCTTTAGGCCTTGTAGGGTTAGACTAAGTGTTGGAACCTCAACCCATTTGTAGATGCATAAATGGCTTCCATATTTCCATAACACCTTCATAGATATAGTTTCTACATTGTGCACATGCTATAATATGCTCATACCATCTCATCAACCCTACTCTCTCTTAATCCTACCTTGTCTACATTATCCTATGTATGGGACTGAAGCAATTGAAACTAGAAACCTAAGAAATCTCTTTGGATATTATAGGGGTGGGATTAGGGGTCACTAATCATGTTTCAAATCATGATCACATCCCTAAGGATCATATTTTATAAGTCTACCCACTAGGTTCATTTACACAGTCTCACATAGGCCTATGTGTCTTAAGCATGTAACTCAGATTAGGTAGCCACCCCAGATTGATGTCACCATCAAGTGAATCCTTGAGGGGTATATTATATCCTCATCTCTCTTATAATACCCATTCTTATATGCTCTAGGTACCATCATTTAATCTAACCATGTACTTTATGTTAATTGAGTAAGGTTTACTTAGATGTATATGCTTGTGTCACTCTATTTAGTCACTTGATTAGACCATATTACCAACCCTTAGTGATTCTCATGATTTTATTATCAAAATAGTATAATTTTTCCCTTTTACAATGGTTTATTTAGCCTCATTTCAAGGAGGAACACATACCATCAACAACCCTATAGGTAGTGGTTTATAAACATTAATTGTTAATAGGATTTATATGTAGGTCTCTAAGTAAACATGTGTCTTTAGGTCATGTTTGAGACCCTAAGGGGTATAAATTGAATCCAAGACCCTACCTCAAGGTATACACTTGATTGGTCATGACCCCTTCCTTATGCTCAAGGATAATCTTATTTTAGTATTCTTTATGCTTTTTTGATGTGGACTAATTAACTATTAAAAATAAATTAAATGCAAGGTTTAGAGTTACCTTTTCATAAAGGTTGGTTACACACCATTGATAAATCTTTGTGAGAAATCCTCTTTAGTTAGGTAAGAATGACCTACAATTCACCACACTTAAAAAAAAATTAGATTAATAAATAGATGAGTGGGCTACCTGGTAAGAAACTAGTCCCAAGAAGTGATACACTTCCTTAGATGGATGTCGGCCCATGTTCAACATTCAAGCTTACAAATAAACATGAAATTATAAATATATATATGGCTAAATATAAAATTGTTGGAAATATTGTCATTGATGTAATATGGTTGAGAGAGGTTGATTTGATATTGTAATATATAGCTTAGAAGAGAAATTATGAGAGATGAATAGTATTTGTTATATCTAGCTTAGAAGAGCAAAGGTGAGAGAGAGGAAAGAGATGTATTAAAATATCATTTGTTGAGATAGAAACATTGAGAGATAGGTGTGTGGTATACACAAAGGGGTTGGTACTCATGAATAGTTGCTAGGTTGGCACTTGGCAAAGGGGTTTGAAGCTCCTGTGGGTTTGTGCTCATGAATTGTAGCTGGGTTGGTACTCAGCAAAGTGGTATGGTGCTCTTGTGGGTTGTTTCTCATGAATATACTTGAGATTGTTCTCTGTGGTTTTTCCCACATTGGGTTTCCACGTTATATCTGGTGTCTCTCTCTATCTTGTGTGATGTTTATTGTTTGAGTTTTATTGCATATCTTGAATGTTTGATTAAGTGGAATTTGATAAAGGGAAAGTTTTATAAGATATATAATATACTGATTCACCCCCCTCTTAGTATATTTTTTACTTAACAATTGGTATCAGAGTAGGTTCCTTTTTGAAAAGTTTTATAGCTTGAAGGTAGAACAGGAAAGCACAATGGCTGGGTCATAAGAAGGATTTTATACAAATAAGGCACCTTTGTTTGATGGAATAAATTATTCTTTTTGGAGCATGAAAATGAAGGTTAATTTGATGGCCCTTGGATTTGACATATGGAAAGCAGTGGTGGAGGAATATGAAGAGCCACAAACATCTACAATTACTCTAGCAAAAAAGAAGGTAAGTGAATGTAATGCTAAAGCTTTAAATGCTATTTTATGTGGTTTATGTGAATCTAAATTTGTTAAAGTTATGCAATGTAAATCTTCTCATGAAACTTGGGTAAAACTTGAGAATATTTACAAAGGTGATGGAAAGGTTAAACAAGCTAAGCTACAGACTTTTAGAAAGTAGTTTGAAAGTTTGATGATGGAAGAAGAAGAAGATATAAAAAGTTATCTTTTGTGAGTTGATCAAGTTGTAAATCAGATTCAAGGTCTTGGAGAAACATTGGATGAGTCAATAGTGGTGCAAAAGATTTTGAGATCTCTACCAATGAGATATGATGCAAAGGTTTCGACAATCGAGGAGATGAAGAATTTAGCCAAGCTAAAGATGGATGAGCTTCATGGTATTCTCACAGCATATGAGATGCGGATAGAACAAGATAAACCCTCAAAGAGAGAAGCAGCTTTCAAGACATCAAAGAAGGAGAAAGCTAAGATTTAAGAATCAAGTGATAGCTCCAGTGATGATGAAAATGACAATGGATCACTTTTCATTTGCAAGCCGAAAAGAGGAACAGGTAAATATCAAGGAAAATTACCGTTTAAATGTTTTAATTGTGGAAAGATTGGACATTTTTCATCTAGATGACCAGATAAGTTTAATGATGATGAAGAAGAAAAGCCTACATACAAGAAGAATTTCAAAGGCAAATCTAAGAAGGGTTTCGAGAAGAAGAGCATGTATTATAAGGATCCTAGTTCAAGTGAAGATAGTGGAGTTAGTGATTCATAAGAAGAAGAGATTCTATTCATGGCCATACATGAAGGTGATCAAGAAGAAGAAGAGGAGGAAGCTGAAGTGAATATGGAAGGAGAGCTCATTTGTGCCTTAGAAGAGTTAGAAGCTGTTCAGAAGAAGAATCAAAGATTAAAGCCCCATATCGAGAAAAATGAACAAGAGTCAAAGGAAATGATTGAAGATCTACAAGCACACTTTGAAGAAGCCAAGAAAAATTAAGAAGACCTCACAAAATAGTTGGAAATAGCAAGAAAAGAATGTCAAAGGTATGTTATTGAAATTGCCTCTTTAAAAGAAGATATTAAGAAAGTAGTCAGTGATAAAGTAGTCAGTGATTTAAAATTTGAAGATAGCACTAACATGCTAAATAAGATATTGGAAAGTCAAAAAGCATATTCAGATAAGATAAGGATCAATTTTGAAATTAAAAATAGCTATGCTAAATCTCTTACACAAGAGGAAACAAAAAGGGGATAAGTGAAGAATACAGAGGACATTCCAAACAGAGAATGCTGGAAGGAACAAAGCTACAAAAGGTAATCATGTCAGAGATATATAGACATGTCTTATTTTTATGGCTATTATTTTTATTGCAATGGATATGGTCACAAGAAATTAGAATGTAGAAAAAAAGCTAACAATTTCAGAAATAAGGAGAAGGAAATTCAAGTAGAGTCAACCAAAAGCCACAACTCTTTTGCTCCTCTATCAAACTTTGATGAAGAGACCATAATATGCTACAAGTGCAACAACTTTGGACACATAACTCAGTGTTGTAGAAGTGTGTTTGAGTCAGTCAAGAAGGGTCAGACCTTTAAAGCTCCATTCATCAAGAAGAAGGATCATAATCTCAAAGCTCCATTCATCAGGGAGAAGGTTCAAACATGTACATGGTAGAAGAAACAACATGAAGATTCTATGATGGTTCAGACATCCCTGCATGTAAAAGGTAAAGATCAGCCATGGTTAATTGATAGAAGATGTTTGAAGCATATGATAGGAGATAAAAGTAAATTCATATCTCTAAAGAAGATCAATGGTGGTACAGTGAGATTTGGAGATAAAACCACTACCTGGATAGCCAAAAAAGGTACTTTGAGTTTGGATTATGGTAGAACTAAGACTAAAAATGTTTTGTATGTAAAAGGTCTTAAGCATAATATGTTAAGTGTTAGTCAAATATGTGATCAAGGATATACATTAAAGTTTCGTAAAGAAGGTTGTGAGATTAGAAGAAAATATTTAAATGAGTTGATTTCAGATGCTCAAAGGATAGGGAACAATGTGTATGTATTGTCAGATATCTTCTTAAAGGCATGATCAAAGGATACATTCAAAGATAAGCGAGAGGAGTTGGGAGTAATTTTTATTACTTCCTGCCATTGAGGTTTAGCATTAGTTAAGGGGGAGCTAAGTGTTAGCTCCAGGTAGGCCCTTTGCCATTGATGTCAAAGGGGGAGAATAATAGGTATAGGTGCAAAAAATAGGTACAGGGAATAGGTACAGGTTACTATAATAAGGGGGAGTTACTGTATGTTTTCAAATGACAGTATGTGTAGGTGACATGATGTGGTAGTTTTAGGATTGAGGTTTCCATCAATGAAAAAGTGGGAGATTTTTAGAAATATTGTCATTGATGTAATATAGTTGAGAGAGGTTGATTTTATATTGTAATATCTAGCTTAGAAGAGCAATTGTGAGAGATGAATAGTATTTGTTATATCTAGCTTAGAAGAGCAAAGGTGAGAGAGAGGAAATAGATGTTATATTGAGCTATCATTTGTTGAGATAGTAACATTGAGAGATAGGTGTGTGGTATACACAAAGGGGTTGGTGCTCATGAATTGTTGTTGGGTTGGTGCTCAGCAAAGGGGTTGGTGCTCTTGTAGGTTGGTGCTCACAAATAGTTACTGGGTTGGTGCTTAGCAAAGGGGTTTGAAGCTCCTATGGGTTGGTGCTCATGAATTTTAGCTGGGTTGGTACTCGGCAAAGGGGTATGGTGCTCTTGTGGGTTGTTTCTCACGAATATACTTGAGATTGTTCTCCATGGTTTTTTCCACATTGGGTTTCCATGTTATATCTAGTGTCTCTCTCTATCTTGTGTGATGTTTATTGTTTGATTTTTATTTCATATCTTGAATGTTTGATTAAGTGGAATTTGATAAAGGGAAAGTTTTATAAGATATATAATATACTAATTCAGCCCCCCCTCTTAGTATATTCCATGCTTAACAATAATGCCAAAGATAATTCAATCTATAGAAATATTAATCAGATTAAATTAGTTATCCTAGAATTCTATAGCAATATCAACATCTTCTTAAATTACAACTAATTATTCATTAATGTATTTAAAATTATATATAAAAGCCACAATGCAAAGTCCTAGCTCAAATGAAATGTCACTTTGATTAGCAAATAGTGGTTGAGGGACTATGGGAAGATCAAAGATGCTAATATAATCATGTACTAATCTATGCAAGGTCATCTACATGAAAAGATAGATTTTAGAAAACCAAAATATAGATATAATAGATGTTGAAGATGCAAAATAGACTATTTAAAGCTATTTTTATAGTTTGATAGGGATTGATAACAATCCTTCAAAATAAATGTTGATTCTATAGGATCGACATTGATTTAGATGAATCGATATTGATTCTATGTAAAAGTGCTAAACTATAAAATAGACTATAATGATAACTTAGAAAATTGATAAAATAATCAAAATTGAATGTAAATAAAAACATAGAGATTACAGAAGATAAATAAAACTTAAATGTGATAAGATACTAACCTTGGATGGTTGAAAATTTATAGATAAAGAGATGCCAAAACAATGTAAATGGCCTCCAAAAATCACTTGATAGAGTCACCAATCAAGTGTTCTTCAAAGTGGCAAGGTGATGGTAATGTCTATACATAGGTTCAAGACTAGTTTAGATAGAATTTCATGATAAACATGGCTTCCTTCCTTTCACATTCATTCCTCTAGAACAATGGAAGCTTGCTAAGTATTTATGGATTGATGTTGATCTTAATCGATCAATGTCGATCATGGAGGATCAACGTTGATCCACCTGATTTGGCAAAAGTTCGCTAAGGCTATTTTGAACCACGTGCTAAACTTAATGAATATAACACTAAGTTATTTGCATGAATTTTTAATGATGGTAGGTTGTTAGGAGGGTTGGGAAATTTGTTATTATTTGATTTTTATGGATTTTATGGTCAAGGGTAGTAACTAGTAATTAATAGAATTAATTACCATGGGTAAATATGGGTTAATTATTATTTAAGTTAAATTTAATTAACCTGTGGTAAAGGTACATGGGAAAGTAAAATTTAATTATTTAAAATAACTACCCATGGGGGTTGTTATGTTATAAATAACATAAATATCATGATGCACAAGTTAATACACAAGGGTGTATAAAAATAACATCTACATTTGCCCCTTTTTATGGAATGGTATGCAATAACAAGCGACGAGACAAAAATTATAAGGTGTCTAATTCCCCAAGTTTATTGTGAGAAGGTATCCCCCATCAAACTGGATATTGGGTAGTAAAATGAAACAAATGATGGGTTTGAGCATGATGGAATGGATAAAAAATATGAGCGAGGTGAGATGGACAAATGAAAGATAGCTAAGGACACACAAAAAATGTGGATGGCTATAATGGAATTCCAAGTTTGCACTTAATGGAATAAAAATAAATACAAGTAGCAATGCCCCAAAGATCAAAGTAAGTAACAAAATTCCATAGCTAAAATAGGTGAGCACAAGTAAAGGATATCAAGAAAATAAAATATAGGAATAGTAGACCAAATCATCTGATGTGCGTATGATATATGCATTACCTATAGATAAATGTTCATAAGACAAAATATACTCATGGGATCTTACAAGGGGAAAGATACCAAAAATCAAGGGTATGCCTTGAAAGAGATTGGGGAACTAACAAGGGGTCAAAATTATCCAAATCTAAAAGGTAAGAAGAAATAAAAATGGGATAGCTGAAGCACAGACAACAAGATAGGGCTTAGGAACAAAATTGGGAGTATGCAAAATGTTCCATAAATGCAAAAATTTAACAATCCAAGATAATTGATGTCAATCTATAAGGGATCGATATCAATTCATAAAATTGACATCAATTTAGGGGATCAACATCAATTAACATGATTGATGTCGATCTCAAGAAAAGCTATATATAGGCATTTGACATGGAAAAAGGCTTAGTTAGCTATCAATGAAAAAAATTTGAGAGCCTAAAATTGACATACGTTAACCTTGCAAAAGAATGTGAGAGACTATGGAGGCAAGCAAGAGTGGATGATGACAATTATAGTATGAGGTAAGGCTTAAAAAAAATTTAATAAAAATTTAGGATTCTATTTATTTTTATTTATTTTGTTATTTAGCATAAGAAATTAAATGTGTTAGGAAAATTGGTGGGGGGAAGGGGAGTTAAATTTTTTATTTTTTTGATTTTTTGAGAAATATATGGCTTATGGGGGAAATTTTTAGGGTAAAAGGAATTAATGTCGATCTAAAATGGATCAACCATGATCCTCCAAGATTAATGGTAATTGGAAAGGGATTGACCATGATCCATTAGATTATTGTCAATCCAATCAAATTGACAACGATCCTTAGAGGATCAATAGAAAACAAAAACTTAGGTTTTTAATTAACTAAAAGGATGCTTTTAATAGGCTCAAGAGATATTGATGATGAGGGATCGAATCCCTCCATTATTGGCATAACTATAGGAGTTCATGAGTGATGAGGACTAGGCACATCTTAAGGTAGTAGGATTTGGAGGGATTCATCACTATCAACATTTCCATCGAGATATCATGATGATAGTTGCATTACTAGAGTGGTGGTATCATACCACCAACACATTTTTGTTGTTGACTAGTGAGATGACCATTAATACTAGGGACATCCTTTGCATTATATGAGTGCTAATTCTAGGTGCTCTGGTATATATATTTGATGAGGTTGGGTGAGTGGTGGTGTTGGCATGCTTGTATAATGAGGATGTCAAAGATATCAGATTCTTTACTGGGGAGTTATGCTTCTAGCCACTATATGATCATGATCTTATCGAGAGACTAGTGCTAACCATGATGATGCTAGCACTGACCTGCTATGTAATATTAGACTCTAGGGGAGGATGATCACCATGGAGCCTATTAGGTGTGATATAAAACATGGTAGAGTTCAAGATAATGTTTGATTGGGTACCCACATTGCTAGGGTAGATATACAAAGAGATATGGAGTTGGTGTACTAGACATTGATCAGGGCTAGATATTACATTTATTTTACATTATTGGGTAACATCTATGTGATTCACCTTAGAGGGACCCCATAGACTAGTTTCAAGGAGATGGTGTATAACATAGGCTTCTTTATATGGAAGGAAGACACGATTGTATCACGTATAGAAATAGTAGTGTAGCATCTAGTGTACTATAAATAGGTCTTCAATGAGATACAAATAGGGGACATTATTTTGAGGCCCTATGTAGACTTTCTAGCATGGCCAGACACAAAAAAGAAGATAAGTGATGTGACCTAGGATATATGGGTTCAAGGATGATGGCTAGATCACCTCGAGATATTTTATTTTAATAAGGTCCATCGATAGTTTATACTACTATAGGATATTCCACTAGCCCCACACTTGTATAGGTAGGAGGATACAAAGCTAGATTCACTAGCACCTAATACTTTAGTGATTTTTATGGGGCCATAGAAGGAGCCAATAACTAATAATATAGATGATGTGGGGTACATAAATGATTATGAAACATGGTTTGTGAAGGATATGGCAAGGAGGTAGGATATAGTAGTGAGGCCTCGATAGGAGGTGGTACAAGATGTGGAGAGTGGAGAGGCAGAGTAGGAGGATCCAGATGTACACATAGAGGAGACACTATTATAAGATGCCCCTAATTAAGAGCT
Source organism: Torreya grandis (assembly GCA_037957365.1). Taxonomy (NCBI): domain Eukaryota; kingdom Viridiplantae; phylum Streptophyta; class Pinopsida; order Cupressales; family Taxaceae; genus Torreya; species Torreya grandis. The sequence goes on along the minus strand of JARHVA010001741.1, from coordinate 114,687 downwards.
GATAGATATAGCTATAGTTATGGATGAGATTTATACTCTGAGGGCTCAACCATAAGAGGTACATGCAGCCCATATCACATTACAGGGATAACTTTCCACATTGTAGAGTGATCTAGAGAGCATGAGGGATTAGAGGGACCATGATATACATGAGCATGATGTTTATAAAGTAGATCTTGAGTAGATGAGGTATACCTTAGTTGAGAGACCCACTCCAGACATTATAGGATCTAGTGATGCACCTCTAGATATAGTACCACTCTAGTAGTACGTAGATTTACTTATAGAGATGTCATATTGTGAGAGGATAGTATAGAGGAGGCTACTAGATGTACCTCAATTTGATTCATACATGGCTAGCCACCATAGATCATAGAGGACTCTTAGGGGTAAAGTTATCTTAGGGAGTATAACAATTTGAGGAGGGGATGACAAGGGAGGTGATAGTATTCACCTTAGCAGGATTGAGTTCACCCAGTAGAGCATACTATATGGGTCGAGAGCCCCATTGTATTCATATTATGACATTCGTATAGACTTTAATATATATATATATATATATATATATATATATATACATTTTATGCTTTGGATCATGTGTATTTACTTATGGATTTATTGATAGTTATAGATATATTATGCTTTTATGGATTTTAGATTATGAATTTAAATGTTATGCATTCTAATTTTGATTATTGCTATCATGTATGTTATGGATGGATTTTAGATTATGGATGTGATGGATTATAGATTTTAGACGTTATATTTTTTAATAAAAAGATTATGATTATAGATTATGCCTAACGATGATTATGAATTATGTTATAGCATGAGATATATTTTTGATAAATGGACTATGATTATGGATTATAGATAGATTTTAATGTTTTAATTATTGTGGATTTAAGTATTTTAGTGATTACTTATTATGTATTTTCTTAGCATTGACTTGGAACATAACCAAAAGAGAACCTTTGATATGCTTGGCTTATGCATCCTTTGCTAGATGATAATAGACTATGACACTACCTAGGTTAGTCAAAACTTTTGACCTTGGTCATTTATAAGGATGATATGCTTTTGATGGGATGGGGAAGAGATTTATTTATAGCTAAGTCATTTTCACCTCATATTTCAAAATCAAAATTTATCCTTCAAGAATCATTTTTATGCCAATGGGTAGACTGATCAATACGGGACGTCTACAATTAGAAAGTTGATCAATATGGGAAACTTTCTTGGGATATTACTTTTGAAAATTTATTTTATTTATTTTGTTGCTTTTTTAGGGACTTTAAAATGGACTAATTTAAAAACTGATCAATGTGGGAAGTTTTTTTCTTGGTAGACATCCTTCGAGGGAGTGGTCTACATTTTGATGTTTTTGCACAAATATCCTTCAAGGGATACATTTCTTATTTTGCCTTTACATATTTGATTATAGCTATCCTTAGAGGGATTAGTATATTTATTTATCCCGTTTGAATACTTTTTCTTTTCATTGATTTTGGATCCCAAAGAAGGTAATGCAAAATGGCATAAAAATATACCTTAGGATGGCTTCCATAAATTCATCACATGAAATGATTGTGTTATCTTAGGAAATTAATCATGTTTAGGAAATAAGGGAAATAATGATCTAGGGTTTCTCCCATAATAGGTGAGACTTATCCATGAGAGAATGTTATGTATAGAGTTGGGGTATACATATTCAATGTTGAGGTTATAATGACTACCAGATAACCACATAAATCTCATATGATTATTTGGTATTTTGGCATAAAGGAATATGACAAGATGTAAGATGAGCTAACTAAGATAAGCCAAGATATATTAACTATAGTAAGGATGTAGATGCAATGCATTGAGAGGTTCTTGTTCTAGTTTGCCATCAAGAGAAGCCAAATGATATGCCCCTGATCTATATTTATTTATTATGATGTATGATCCAAGCCAATTAGGAGTAAATTGACCCCTTTTACTTCACTCCATATTCGTGACATGTTGATTTTATTTAAGTGCAAGCTCTCCAATATTAAATTCATGCTCTCTTACATGTTGATTATATGCTCATTTTAATCATTCTTGATATATATGAATGTGATCAAGGGCTACTGCACGATGCTCATTTAAGAGTTCAAGCTGGGATAAACTCTTTTGATAGAAATCCTCATCATAAATGATGTCTTTAAGGGAGATGTAAAGGGAAGGGATTTGGAATTCCAATGGAAGTAAAACTTTTGAACATAAACTAAAGAAAATGGAGCACCCATAGGGGTTTGAATACTAGTTTGATATGCCCATAAGGTGAAAGGGATACGAAGATGCCAATCCTTGCCAGCTTCATTAACAACTTTGGTTAGGATTTTTACTAGAGTTTTATTAGATGCTTTCGCTTGATCATTAGCCTAAGGATAATAGGGTGAGGAAAAAATCAATTTAATTTTAAATGAATTACATAATACCTAGAATTTTTTATTTTTAAAATATTTTTTGTTATCTATTATTATTTTATATGGAACTCCAAAATGACAATAATGTGTTGGTGGATAAAATCCATAATCTTTTCTACCTTGGTCGAGATAAGTGGCATACCTTCCACCCACTTAGTGAAGTATTCTATAGCAGTGATAATAAAGCCATGATGCTAAGAGGATTTAGGATTGATTTACCCTACAAGATCAAGCCCCCACTAGGAGAATGGATAGAAGTCCCTTGCCACCTAAAAAGCTTAACTAGGGACATGGGATAAGTTTGCATGCTACTGGCATTTTATATGCCTCTTAATGTATGCACAATAATCTTGATTTAGAGTGGGCTAATAGTAATCTAGATGTAAGATCTTCTTATCAATTTCATAGCCACTAAAGTGTCTATCTCATGACCCATCATGGACTTCCTGGATGGCTAGGGTAGCTTCATGCTTTTGGAGACAATGAAGAAGAATACCATCAAATCCACACTTATAGAGAACACCCCCCAATATCATATAACATGTAGCTTTCTATTAAAATATGCATTTGGAACCTTTAGATGGATGAGGAAGAGATAATATTGTAGACAAATAAGCAAATATTTGTGTATACCATGACTCCTTTGGGTTTTCTTTGATATTACTAATGGATAAGGATAAATAGCTTCTAGTTGATCCCTGACCGATGTCGGTCGATCCTGACCGATGATGGTGACTGTGTAGTCCAGTAACCTCTACATTTGCATGTTTGGGGTAGCTTTTAGCTCCACAACTCAACAATCTCCCACTTGGAGATAAAAAATTGCACTTGTACCTGTACAACAACATCCTCTAGCTTGTTTCTCCATCTTCAAGCTCAATCTTGAAGACCAACAAAAGTTGAATGAAGATTCAACTTCTCCTTTGTTACCAGCTTTATTAACATATCAGCAGGGTTTTTATCTATATGGATCTTATCCAGCTTCAACTCACCATCCTCCAATAACTATCTAATGAAGTGGTACCTAAGCTGTATATATTTGGTTCTTGAATGAAAGGCTGAATTCTTTGCCAAATGAATTGCACTTTGACTATCATTGTACAATCTATAACTCTCTTGCTCCTTTCCCAACTCTTCCATAAATTGAGTCATTCATATCATATCCTTGTTAGCCTCTGTGACTGCCATGTATTCTGCCTTTGTAGTAGACAAGGCAACAACCTTCTACAACTTTGAAATCTAGCTAACTGCCATACCACCAATAGTGAACACATAACCTGTGGTGCTTCTCCTGCCATCTAACTCACCTGCCATATCTGCATCTACATACCCATGTAGAGAAGTGTTTGACCCTCCATAGCATAAATGCCTACTGCTAGTCCCTCTCAGATATCTTTGAATCCACTGAACTGCTTTCCAGTGTTCCTTCCTTGGATTGGCCATGAACTTGATGACAACTCCCACTGTTTGGGTAATATCAGGTCTATTACATACCATTGCATACATCAAGCTCCCAATTGTAGAATCATATGGAACTCTACTCACGTACTCCACCTCATCATGTGATTTAGGACATTGTTCTTTGCTCAACTTGAAGTGTCCAGCCATAAGTGTGCTTAATGATTTTGCATCCTGCATATTGAACCTTTCCAACACCTTGTTCACATAATCCTCTTGAGACAAAATCAAACTATGATTTTTTCTATCTCTATTAACACTCATGCCAAGGATTTTCTTTACTGCTCCCAAATCCTTCATGGAAAATGTGTGAGCTAATTTTACCTTAAGCTCATTAATATCCTGCATGTGTGAACCTACAACAAGCATATCATCTACATACAATAACATGATAATATATCTACCATTATCTAATCTCTTAAAATAAACACAATGGTCAGATTGACATCTACTAAAGCCATGCTCTGTCATAAACTTGTCAAATCTCAAATACCATTGTCTTGGAGCTTGCTTAAGACCATATAAGCTTTTCTTCAACCTGCACACAAGCTTCTCCTTACCTTTGACCTCAAAACCTTTCGGCTGCTCTGTATATATTTCTTCATCCAAATCTCTATGAAGAAATGCTATCTTAACATCAAGCTGTTCAAGATGTAAATCCTCAATAGCAACTAAAGACAATACAGTCCAAATAGAAGTCATTTTTACTATAAGAGAATTTTTTTTACCAAAATCAATACCTAGTTTCTGGGCAAATCCCTTTACTACCAACCTGGCCTTATGTCTCATTTGTCCATTCTCACCTTCCTTTAACTTGTAAACCCATTTGTTTTTTAGTGCTCTCTTTTTAGCTGGCAACTCAACCAAATCCCATGTTTGGTTCTCTTTCAAGGAATCAATTTACTCTTTCATGCCAAGCTCCCACTTTTTTTGGGATTCTACCTGCATTGCCTCATCAAAAATCTCTAGTTCTCCACTATCAGTGAGCAACAAGTAGAATAATGAAGGGGAATAATGAATTAGAGGTTTACTTACCCTTTCTAACCTCTTCATGGGCATTTGAGACTCATTCACTGCTTGCTGTGCACCCAAATTCTCTGTTAGTGACCAATCCTAGTCATCTCTTGGTCTATACCTAATCGACGTCGATTCTACATGACCAATGTTGGTTACTATTTGATCGACATCAGTTATTGTCTGACCGATGTTGGTTCTTATATGACCGACATCAATTCCTTCATGATCGATGTCAGTGTCTATGTTTTCCTGTCTGTGATTATATTTTCCTCTAAGCTCATTTTAGATCATCACCTCATCTAAATCAACATTGCTCTGCCCAGTATTATTCAGCTTCTTGAGCTGATTAATGTATATCACCTTCTCATTAAAAACAACATCACGATTTCAAATTATTTTGTTAGTTCCTAGATTCCACAATTGGAATCTAAAATCTCCAGAGCCATAACCAATAAAAGTGCACCTCATAGATTTAACATCTAGCTTCTTTCTATTTTCTTTATCAATGTGCACAAAAGCTTTAGAACCAAAAACTTTGAGAAATGAAAGATCTACCTTTTTACCTATCCAAGCCTCTTCTAGAATTCCACCATCTAGAGCAGTATAGGGTCCTCTATTAATTAGGTAAACTATAGTATCTACAGATTCTACCCAAAATTGTAAGGGCAAACCAGCATGCAACCTTATACTCTGTGTACGCTTCAATATTGTTCTATTCATCCTTTCAACAACTCCATTTTGTTGAGGTTGTTGAGTTGTGGAGCTAAAAGCTTCACTAATGAGTGAATGCAAGGTTGCTATATTTACACAGTCACTGACATTGGTCAGGGATCGACTGGAGGCTATCGATGTTAGTTATGGATCGGCCGACATCGGTCATGTGTAGGCAGACAAGGACTGACGTTGGTCACCTGTGCATTTTAGAAGTCTATTTTCATAGAAAAAATAGATTGTTTGCATGATATGTTTAACCGTTAGTTGTAAGTCTACATTTTTATTTTTGGTAGTATTGATTTGAACCTTTGATTAAGAGGTATATCTAATGGTGGAGAATGCATAGCTCATGATCCATAATTCTATATAATAGGGATAGATCTTCATAGCTTGTAGAGATGAGAAAAAGGGTAGATAATTCAAGTAGCTGAATTGTGTTTGTAATTGATAGAGAGAAATCTTGAAGGAAAGAGATCTGTACATCTGAGAGGTGTGGAAGAAAGAGAGATTTCTTCATTGTATTTCCTTCTAAAAGATTTTAATACAAGTTTTCATTGTTTCTTGTATCTCATGTTCTTTGCTGATTCTAATTTTTAGTTACTTATTATTCTGGTTTAATTCCATGTTTAGTTGCTTGCACAATAGTAATCAATTGTATCTATAAGATCCTGACAAGTGGTATCAGAGCTTGGGTTCACTAATAGGTGGTTTCAGATCTATTTAGTGTGTGTTGATTATAGGTCACTCTCAAGGGTTTCTGATTGAGTGGGAGTAAAGCAATGGTAGAAGAAAGTAAACAAAGAATGGAGAAGTTTAATGGCAAGAATTATCAATTATGGAGGATGCAGATAGAAGATTATTTGTATTAGAAAGATCTATACTTACCATTGGGTGGGGTTTCAAGCAAGCCCACAGATATGCAAGATGAAGAATGGAATGTTCTTGATAGAAAGGCTCTAGGATCCATAAGGTTGAGCTTGGCATCTTCTGTGATTTCCAACTTGTCATAGGCAAAGACAATGGTAGAGTTAATGGATACTTTGGCAAATTTATATGAAAAGCCCTCAGCTTCAAATAAGGTATATCTTATGAAGCAATTATTTAATTTGCAAATGTAGGAAGGTGGATATGTATCTAGTCATCTAAATGATTTCCATGCAATAATAAATTAGTTAAATTTAGTCAAAATAGTTTTTGATGATAAAATTAAGGCTCTTTACCTGAAAGTTAGCATAGCTTGGTAATGGCATTTAGTAATACTGCATCTGCTACAAATATATTGAAAGTAGATGATGTTGTTAGTGTAATCTTGAATGAAGAAATTCATAGGAAAAGCACATAGGAAACATCAGGGAATGCTTTAAGTATTGAAAGCAGGAGAAGGCAAAAAGAGAAGCGCAAGAAAGGAAGATCAAGGTCTAAGTCAAAGATGAGAGGTAGATCCAAATCCAGAAATGGAAGAAAAATAACCTGCTAAAATTATGGAAAGAAAGGGCATGCAAAGAAAGATTGCTGGTTGAAAGTTAAAGAAGAACATCAGCATGAAGGTAATGAAGAAGCAAAAGTTGTAGGTATTGTTGCACAAGATGCTTTTACACTTTTTTTGGATATTAGAATAGAATCTTGTGTTGTAGATTCTGGTGCCTCTTTCCATGCTACCCCAAATAGAGAAATTTTCAATGATTATGTCCAGGGAGATTTTGAAAAAGTTTATTTAGGGGATGATGAGCCTTGTAAAATTGTTGGCAAAGGAAAAGTGCAGCTGAAAATGTAGAATGGCAACACATGGGTGTTGAAAGATGTCATGCATGTACCCATCCTGAAGAGGAATCTAATTTCTACAGGAAAGTTAGGGGATGAGGGTTGCACAGTAACTCTCACAGCTGAATCTTGGAAGGTTACCAAGGGTGCACTTGTATTAGCCAGAGGTAAGAGAGTAGGTACTCTCTATTTATGTAATTATATTATTGCTTATTCTCTTTCTATATTATCTACTTTAGATGTAGATGCAAAGTTGTGGCACTGTAGGCTTGGCCACATGAGTGAGAAGGGAATGAAAGTTCTTAAATCAAAAGTTAAGATTTCAGATTTGAAAAGCATAGATCTAGATTTCTGTGAGCATTGTATTTTTGAAAAATAGAAGAGAGTGAGATTTCTCAAAACTGGGTCAACAAAGAGGAAGCACAAGTTGGAGCTTGTTCACACAGATGTGTGGGGACTAGCTCAAGTAGATTCTATTGGAGGATCACAGTATTATGTTAATTTCATTGATGATGCTACAAGAAATGTATGGGTCTATTACATAAAGAAGAAATCTGATGTTTTTGACATGTTTATGAAATGAAAAGCTTTGGTTGAGAATGAAATAGGTTTGAGATTGAAGTGTCTTAGATTTGACAAAGGTGGTGAGTACTGCAGTTATAAATTCAATAGGTACTATTCTATGAATGGAATATGCAGGGAAAGGACAGTTCCAAGGACACCTTAGCAAAATGGAGTTTCTGAAAGGATGAATAGAATAATATTGGAGTGTGCATGGAGTATGATGTTGCATGCTGGTTTGCCCTTAAAATTTTAGGTAGAAGCTGTAGATAATATGGTTTACCTAATTAATAGAGGACCCTCTACTGCTCTAGATGGTGGAATTCCAGAAGAGACTTGGACAGGTAAAAAGGTAGATCTTTCATTTCTCAGAGTTTTTGGTTCTAAAGCTTTTGTGCACGTTGATAAAGAAAATAGAAAGAAGCTAGATGCTAAATCTATAAGGTGCACTTTTATTGGTTATGGATTTAGAGATTTTGGATTCCGGTTGTGGAATCTAGGAACTAACAAAATTATTACAAGCTGTGATGTTGTTTTCAATGAAAAGGTGATGTACAGTGATCAGCTCAAGAAGCTAAACAATATTGAGTAGAGCAATGTTGATTTGGATGAGGTGATGATCCAAAATGAGCTCATGGGGAAGAATAATCACAGATAGGAAAACACAAACACTGACATCCTTCAAGAAGGAACCAATGTTAGTCATATAGGAACCGATGTCGATCAGATAGTAATCGATGTCGGTCAGACAAGAACCAACGTTAGTCATGTGGAACTGACGTCGATCAGGTATAGACCTAGAGATGATCGAGATTGGTCACTGACAGAGAATTTGGGTGGACAACAAGCAATGAATGAGTCTCAAATGCCCATAAGGAGGTCAAAAATGGTAAGTAAACCTCCAATTCATTATTCCCCTTCATTATTCTACTTATTGCTCATTGATAGTGGAGAACCAAAGAGTTTTGATGAGGCAAAGCAGGTAGAATCCTAGAAATAGTGGGAGCTTGGCATGAAAGAGAAAATTGATTCCTTGAAAGAGAACCAAACATGGGATTTAGTTGAGTTGCCAGTCGGAAAGAGAGCACTATAAAACAAATGGGTTTACAGGTTAATGGAAGGTGAGAATGGACAAATGAGACATAAGGCTAGGTTGGTAGTAAAGGGATTTGCATAGAAACCAGGTATTGATTTTGGTGAAATTTTTTCTCATGTAGTAAAAATGACTTCTATTCAGACTGTATTGTCTTTAGTTGCTATTAAGGATTTGCATCTTGAGCAGCTTGATGTTAAGACAATGTTTCTTCATGGAGATTTGGATGAAGAAATATATATGGATCAGCCAGAAGGGTTTGAGGTCAAAGGTAAGGAGAATCTTGTATGTAGGTTGAAGAAAAGCTTATATGGTCTCAAGCAAGCTCCTAGACAATGGTATTTGAGGTTTGATAGGTTTATGACTGAGCATGGCTTTAGTAGATGTCAATCTGACTATTGTGTTTATTTTAAAAGATTGGATAATAGTAGATATATTATCCTATTGTTATATGTAGATGATATGCTTGTTGCAGGTTCACACATGCAGGATATTTCTAAGCTTAAGGTAAAATTAGCTCATACATTTGCCATGAAGGATTTGGGAGCAGCAAAGAAAATCTTTGGCATGAGTATTAAGAGAGACAAGAAAAATCACAGTTTGATTTTGTCTCAAGAGGATTATGTGAACAAGGTGTTGGAGAGGTTTAATATGTAGGATGTAAAACCGATAAGCACACCTATGGTTGGACACTTCAAGTTGAGCAAAGAACAATGTCCTAATTCACATGATGAGGTAGAGTACATGAGTAGAGTTCCATATGCTTCAATAATTGGGAGCTTAATGTATGAAATGGTATGTACTAAACCTGATATTGCCCAAGCAGTGGGAGTTGTCAATAAGTTTATGGCCAATCTAGGGAAGGAGCACTAGAAATTAGTTCAATGGATTCTTAGATATCTGAGAGGGACCAATAGTAGGCATTTATGCTATGGAGGGTCAAACACTTCTCTACATGGGTATGTAGATGCAGATATGGCAGGTGACCCGGATGGCAGAAGAAGCACCACAGGTTATGTTTTCACTGTTGGTGGAATGACGGTTAGCTGGATTTCAAAGTTGCAGAAGGTTGTTGCCTTGTCTACTATAGAGGCAAAATACATTGCAGTCACAGAGGCTAGCAAGGAAATGATATGGATGACATGGTTCATGAAAGAGTTGGGAAAAGAGTAAGAGAGTTGTAGATTGTATAGTGACAATCAAAGTGTAATTCATTTGGCAAAGAATTCAGCCTTTCATTCAAGAACCAAACATATATAGCTTAGGTACCACTTCATTAGACATGTATTGGAGGATGGTGAGTTGAAGCTGTAAAAGATCCATACAGATAAGAACCCTACTGATATGTTAACAAAGTCGGTAACAAAGAAGAAGTTGAATCTTCATTCAACTTTTGTTGGTCTTCAAGATTGAGCTTGGAGATGGAGAAGCTAGAAAATGTTGCTGTATAGGTACAGGTGTAGCGGTTTATCTCCAAGTGGGAGATTGTTGAGTTATGGAGCTAAAAGCTTCACCAATGAGTGAATGCAAGGTTGCTGTATTTACATAGTCACCAACGTCGGTCAGGGATCAACTGGAGGCTACCGATGTTGGTTATGGATCGGCTGACATCGGTCATGTGTAGGTAGACAGAGACTGACGTCGGTCACCTGTGCATTCCAGAAGTCTATTTTCATGGAAGAAATAGATTGTTTGCATGATATGTTTAATTGTTAGTTGTAAGTCCACATTTTTATTTTTGGTAGGACTAATTTGAACCTTTGATTAGGAGGTGTATCTAATGGTGGAGAATGCATAGCTCATGATCCCTAATTCTATATAATAGGGATAGATCTTCATAGCTTGTAGAGATGAGAAAAAGGGTAGACAATTCAAGTAGTTGAATTTTGTTTGTAATTGAAAGAGAGAACTCTTGAGGGATAGAGATCTGTACATCTAAAAGGTGTGGAAGAAAGAGAGATTTATTTATTGTATTTCTTTTTAGAAGAGTTTAATACAAGTTTTTATTATTTCTTGTATCTCATGTTCTTTGCTGATTCTAATTTCTAGTTACTTATTATTCTGGTTTAATTCTGTATTTAGTTACTTTCAAAAAAGTAATCAATTATATATGTAAGATCCTGATAGAGGTGTCTTTGGAACCATCCTTTCCCTACATAATCCACTCATAGAACAATAACTTTTGAATTTATTGCTGCAGTACTTACCACCATTATCAGATCTAAGGCACTTCAATCTCAAACCTATTTCATTCTCAACCAAAGCTTTCCATTTCTTAAATGTGTCAAAAACATTAGATTTCTTCTATATGCAATAAACCCATACCTTTCTTGTAGCATCATCAATGAAAGAAACATAATACTCTGATCCTTCAATAAAAGCTACCTGAGTTGGTCCCCACATGTCTATGTGAACAAGCTCTAACTTGTGCTTCTTCTTTGTTTACCCAATTTTGAGAAATCTCACTCTCTTCTGTTTCCCAAAAATACAATGCTCATAGAAATCTAGATCTATGCTTTTCAAATCTGAAAGCTTAACTTTTGCCTTAAGAATAATCATTCCCTTCTCACTCATGTGGCCAAGCCTATAGTGCCACAACTTTACATCTACATCTGAAGTAGATAAAATAGAAGGAGAATAATTAGTAGTACAATTACATAAATAGAGAGTACTTACTCTCTTACCTCGGGCTAATACAAGTGCACCCTTGGAAACCTTCCAAGATTCAACTATGAGAGTTACTGTGTAACCCTCATCCCCCAACTTTCTTGTAGAAATCAGATTTCTCTTCAAGATGGGTACATGCATGACATCCTTCAACACCCATGTGTTTTCATTTTGCAATTTTAGCTACACTTTTTCTTTGCCAATAATTTTACAAGGCTCTTCATCCCCTAAATAAACTTTTCCAAAATCTCCCTAGACATAATCATTGAAACATTCTCTATTTGGGGTTGCATGGAAAGAGGCACCAAAATCTACAACCCAAGATTCTATTCTATTATTCAAAGAAAGTGTAAAAGCATCTTGTGCAACAATACCTGTAACTTTTGCTTCTTCATTACCTTCATGCTGATTTTCTTCTTTAACCTTCAACTAGCAGTCTTTCTTTGCATGCCCTTTCTTTCCACAATTCCAATAGGTTATTTTTCTTCCATTTCTAGATTTGGATCTTCTTCTCATCTTTGACTTAGACCTTGATCTCCCTTTCTTGCCCTTCTCTTTTTGTCTTCCCTTGCTTTCAACACTTAAAGCATTACCTGATGGTTCTCCTGTGCTTTTCCTGCGAGTTTATTCATTCAAGATTACACTAACATCATCATCAACTTTCAAGATATTTGAAGCAGATGCAGTATTACTAACTGCCATTACCAAACTATGCCAACTTTTAGGTAAAGAGCATAAAATTAAGAGAGCCTTAATTTCATCATCAAAAACTATTTTGACTGAATTTAACTAATTTACTATTACATGGAAATCATTAAGATGACTAGATACAGATCCACTTTCCTGCATTTATAAATTAAATAATTGCTTCATAAGATATACCTTATTTGAAGCTGAGGGATTTTCATATAAATTTTCCAAAGTATTCATTAACTCTACCATTGTCTTTGCCTGTGATAAGTTTGAAACCTTATAGATGCCAGGCTCAACCTTATAGATGCAAGAGCCTTTCTATCAAGAACATTCCATTCTTCATTTTGCATATCTGTGGGCTTGCTTAAAACCCTACCCAATGGTAAGTACATATCTTTCTGATACATATAATCTTTTATCTACATCTTCCATAATTGATAATTCTTGCCGTTAAACTTCTCCATTCTTAGCTTACTTTCTTTTACCATTGCTTTACTCCCACTCAATTAGAAACCCCTGTGAGTGACCTGTAATCAACACACACTAACCTAATTTGATACAACCTATTAGTGAACCTTGCTCTAATACCACTTGTTAGTGGTATCACTTGGTGATCCTAGCTTTGATATGACTTGTTAGGTTCTTACAGATATAATTGATTACTTTTGTGCAAGCAACTAAACACATAATTAAACCAGAATAATAAGTAACTAGAAATCAGAATTAACAAAGAATAAGAGATACAAGAAACAATGAAAAATTGTATTAAACTCTTCTAGAAGGAAATATAATTGAATAAATCTCATTTTCTTCCACACCTCTCAGATGTACAAATCTCTTTCCCTCAAGAGTTCTCTCTCACAATTACAAACACAATTCAGCTACTTAAATTGATTCACCCTTTTTCTCATACACATCCACAAGCTATGAAGATCTATCCCTATTATATATAATTAGGGATCATGAGCTATGCATTCTCCACCATTAGATACACCTCTTAATCAAAGGTTCAAATCAGTCCTACCAAAAATAGAAATGTGGAATCAACACTAACAGTGAAACTTATCATGCAAACAATCTATTCATCCACGAAAATAGACTTTTGGAATGCACAAGTGACTGACATTGGTCCCTATTTGCCTACATATGACCGATGTCAGTCGATCCATAACTGATGTCGGTAGCCTCTGGTTGATCCTTGACCAATGTCGTTCGATACTGATCGATGACAGTGACTATGTAGTCCAACAACCTCTACATTTGCTCATTTGGTGTAGCTTTTAACTCCACAACTCAACAGAAAAAGATTGATTTCAACCTGAGGATAAGTTAAGGCTTTTTTTGGTGAAATATCAAGACAATTGTTGTAGCTATCTATGATAGGAGATTTACCCTTTCCTTTAGTATCTCTAGGGTAAGGAAGTGTTATGGTAGAAGATGGATTCAAAGGGTCAAGGTTTTGGGTAAAAGGATCAAATCTCATTATATTATTTCCAAGGATCAAAGGGGTAGAATTTCCAACTTTGGAAGGATCTGTAACATCCAACTTCTACCATAACACCTCCTTACCCTAGAGATACTATGATTTCCAAGGATTAGGGAGCTCTATGAGGTTTTTGGTACTAGTTTTAACGATCTCAAGTTGAATCATATGAAAATAATCTACTGTAAGGAGATCCAAGATTCAAGGTTTCTCTAGGACTTCTTTAGGTAATAGTTGATCATAGATTATGCCAATCATATGTGTAGCTTGATTTTGTGTTTCCCCAGGGTTGGTTTGGACTATGTTCAATGTGGATGGATTTTTTGGAAATGGTTATTTGAAAATATCTAAAGATTGGTTAGGATGAGAATTTAGATTAGCCAATCAAAGCTCCCCCTTGTCAATGAGGATCTATACCAATTGTTTAAAGGATTGGCATCATTTTATGTCATGTCTTATTACCCTATGATAATCACAAAACTCACCTTCTTTATACCAATTGGGTTAAGGATGTGTATCATTGATTGGATTAATCAGAGGGAGTTTAATAAAATTTTATTTTAGGATTTTATCTAAAACTGAAGTATAAGGCTCTCCTATAGGGGTATATTTCTTAGGGGGAGAATGAGTAAGGCCCTTAGTTTGCTATGTTTCAGAGGTGGAAGACCCTGATTGGTTGGATGCAAAAGGGGAAGAAGTTTTTATAGTAACTACATTTACTACCCCTTTTGGTTTAGGATTATTACTATTGTTTTTGTAGGGGTCATATTTTAAGTTCTTATTATGTAACTTAACTTTTACCTCTTCAATGCCACAAAGTTCAAGCTTATGGGCCATGGTAAAGGCTTTGTCAAAAGTATTGAAAGTTTAAATTTATAACATGGATGATATATGTTTTACACAAGAATGTGAAAAAAATTCAATTAATTCTATTTATGCAAGGAAAAGGTTTGTTGGTTGATTAAGTTATGCCATCGAGCCAAAAAGTTTGATATGGATTCATCGTAAAACTATCTAATAACGTAAAGATCTATGATAGTCATTTTTTGAGCAATATTGATCGAGAAGTGTTCCAAAACAATTTGGGCCAACTACCTAAATTAAAAGATAGAATGATATATAATGGAATTATACCAATATAATGTAGATCTTGCTAATTATATGGGGAATTTTCTAACTAAGAGGGCATCATCATGTGCTATAAGATAAAACGCATGTCAAAAGGCTCTAAGGTGTTGCTAGGGATCTTCTTTGTTTTAAAATTTAGTAAATTTAATAAGCTCCCATTATGAGGGATATGGTCAAATAGGGATAGAGGGATGGATTAGATCATTAAAAATTTACTCATATGTGAGCATCTTATTATGTCTAGAGGTGGAGGATTTCAAACTAGCCATCCTATTCATGAGGATGTTTATAAGGTTTGTTTGAGTATTACTTTGAGGCACACTTCCTAAAACACCTTACTAAAGAGGTTGATAACTTGGTAAAGAGGTAGGCATAGGCTGTGAGGGAAGGCATACTATTGTAGTAGACATAATAGGTTAAGATTCCACCACATATTATGGGATCTGTAGCATAATATTTTACTATGGGAAGGACTGTAAGTAAGTAGTTATCACTAGTTGTGATGAAACTATGTACTAGGTAGCCAAGGAGACATACTATTTGGGAGGTTGTGTTGAATGGATTTGTTGTGTGTGAGGGATTTGATATGAAGTGTATGCTAAATTAATTCTAATGGGTGGGAGACTTGTAAGAATTGACACCACTAACATTTGGGAAGGTATAGTGTATATATGCTGAGTAGTATTTTGAATCTGAGTAACGAGGGTTAGAGAATTGGTAGATACTATAGGTGGTTAGTTTCCTAGAGATTTCATCACTTGGGTATTAGAACTAGATGGAAGAGATTTGGTGTAAAAGGTTACCATGGATATGGTAAATCATTCAGTTCTCTTAGTTCCCTCAAAAGGCATCCCATACATATGTGGAGAGCCTTAGGTATGGGGGGAAGGAGAAATATGTATTTCTCAACTATTAAGATAATGATTAAGAGAAATGGGGTTGTTATATAGTATTTATGCAAAGGAAGGATCTCCTTATGGATAATGTTGTGGAAACACAATATTCTCAAAGAATTTAGGGGAAGAAGTGGGACTAGGTATACATTCCATTAGAGAGGATGTAACACCCTCCTCGGATTCTTTCTTTGACTATTGCCTAGTTAAAACCATGAGATATCAAATAAAAAAAATAAAATAAAACAAAAATTTCCTTTTGAATTATCTCATTTTAATGATGGATGAAATACACACACACTAAATTCATTCCAAAAAGTTTTTATCTCTTAACTCCAAGATGTGAAAGGAAATATAGAAAAATAAAAGATAACGAAGGTCATAAGAAATGGTAATCTAAAGATGGTTTTAGTTATTTTTGTTTTGGTGCTCAAAGGAGATCTATATTGGTATTAATACATGGCTTGATACTTGGGGCTTTCTCCCCTCACATTATAATCCCACAACTAGTGCGAGTGCTTAGCTAAAATATACCAATGGTCCAGAGATTATACTCAGCTAGAGAACTGAGTTGGTCCTACCCTTGGTGGTGAAATCCAAGTGGCATCACCAAAAAAAGGTTTTTGTGAGGTGATGAAATCCCCATCAATTTCCTTATGTTAGGTGTTTAGATGTGTTAATTATGATAGTGATTTGGCTTGTGTGTGGATAAAGCGATAATTATGATATATTTTTGCCTAGATTATTCTATGTGAAAGAATCTAAGTAAGAAATATAAATGCAATTTATTTTAAGTTTTTAAGAAAAGGAAATAAAATGTAGTCCTAATGCTATCTTTGGGTGAATAAAACAAACAAAGAAAGGGAAAGAGAGCAATTTCAATAATTTTAAATTAAACAAAGAAAAATTAGACCTATGTCCCACTGAGCATGCCAGAATGTTTGAGTATTTTTTATGCTTTTTTGATGTGGACTAATTAACTAATAAAAAAAGTAAATGTAGGATTTAGTGTTACTTGATGATGAAGGTTGGTTGTGCATCATTGATCAAGATTTTTGAGAACTCCTCTTTGGCTAGGGAGGAATGACCTATAATTTACCACACTTAAACAAAAATTGGCTTAATAAATAAATGAGTGGGCTGCCTGGTAAGAAACCAGTCCTAAGAAGTGATATGCTTCCTTAGATGGATGTCATCCCATGTTTAACATTCAAGTTTACAAATAAACATGAAATTACAAAGATATATATGAATAAATAGACAATACCAAAGATAATTTAATCTATAGAAAGATTAATCTGATCAAAGTAATTATCCCAAAATTATATAGTAATATCAATGTATTCTTGGAATACAACCAATTGCTCATTAATATATTCAAAATCTTGTATAAAAGCCACAATGCAAAGTCCTAGTTCAAATACAATGTCACTTTGATTGGAAAATAGTGGTCAAGGGACTATGTGAAGATCAAAGATGCTAATAGAATCATGTACTAATCTGGGCAGGGTCATCTACATGAAAATATAGATTTTAGCAAACTAGAATGTAGATTTAATAGATCCTAAAGATGTAAAATAGACTATTTAAATCTATTTTTATAGTTTGACAGGGATCGATGATGATCCTATAGGATCGACATCAATTCTATAGGATTGACATTGATTTAGATTAATCGATGTTGATTCTATGTAAAAGTGCTAAACTATAAAATAGACTATAATGATGGCCTAGAAAATTGATAAAATAATCAAAACTGAATGTAAATAAAAATAAAAAGATTGTAGAAGATAAATAAAACTTAATTATGATAAGATACTGACCTTGGATGGCTGAAAATATGTAGATAATTAGATGCTAAAACAATGTAAATGGCCTCCAAAAATCACCTGAATAATTCACCAATCAATTATTCTTCAAAGTGATAAGGTGATGATAGTGTCTATAAGCAGGTTCAGGACTCGTTTGGATAGAATTTTGTGATCAAAATGGCTTCCTTACTTTCATGTTCATTCTTCCTAAGCAATGAAATCTTGCTAATTATTTATGGATTGATGTTGATCCTAACCAATTGGTGTCGATCATGGAGGATTGACATCGATCCACCCAATTTGGCAAAAGTTGGCTAAGGTTATTTTGAACCATGTGCCAAACTTAATGAATATAACACTAAGTTGTTTATATGGATTTTTAATAAGGGTAGGTTATTAGGAGGGTTGGGTAATTTGTTTTTATGTGATTTTTATGGATTTTATGGTCAAGGGTGGTAAATAGTAATTAATAGAATTAATTACCATGGGTAAACATGGGTTAATTATTATTTAAATTAAATTGAATTAACCTAGGTGATAAAGGTAAATAGGAAAGTAAAATGTAATTATTTAAAATAATTACCCATGGGGGGCTTCTATGTTAGAAATAACATAAATATGATGACACACAAGTTAATACACAAGGGTGTATAAAACTAGTGTCTGCACATCTACATATAGTGATTTTGAAGTAGTTTACAACGTGGACCTAAGCTATCTACTGTAGGTGGTGATCATGCTTTCTCAATAGGGTTTATGACTATGTAGGCTCATTTACTCCTAGTGATAATGATAGCATACTGGAGTATTTATACTTTATTCACATGCTTTGGGATTGAGTGGAGGATCCATACCTATGAGTGATGATTGGTAAGGCCAAATGGAGCTTATAACTTAGAAACATGGCTTAAACTAGGGTAGGTTAAAAGTGATGAGGTTGTTAAAATGAAAAGACTCTTTGAGGGCTTGGTTTGAACTATGAACTCATAGCCAAAATGACCTACAAGGACCTTAGGCATCTCCATGTATATACATAATAGAATATAACACTTTGAGATCATCAATGAGGCATATATGGTGAAAAATGGAAACCTAAGACTGTTTGAGAACCTTAAATTTTGTTAAATAACCTTAACATCTGCTAAATAAGAATGTGAAGGTGTTTAAGAGCTAAATGGTGGTTTTTTGGCCTATGAGGATTATGATAGGGTCTAAAAATCTCGAGAGAAGGATATTTTGGTGTGGATATAATACTTCTATCTATCCTTTACAATGTCTTGATAACTTCTAAACCACTGTCATGTAATACACTACCTTGTATGTGATGAAACCCAAACCTAAAGATAATATCACTTACAAGCAACATTTAAGAGGGTTGGAGATCCATTTGAGCACTCAATATGAACTAAGGTGATGTAGACAACCTCAATAAACCATTATGGCACCTTTAAACACTATTTAGCTTCAAACATATGCACTGAATACTCTTCTCACCATTGAAACCTTGATTGTAGGATGTAGATAGTGTTAGCTTATATATTTATCATTATTATAGGCCCACACGTGTGAATCATAGGTTGAGGATGCCATGAAAGGACCTATAGGACTAGAGAGAACAAGAACAATCTCTTATTTCATCAAATGAGACAATGATAGACTAAAACCTTTTCCTCTCTTTTTCCCTATGTAGTTGAAGATGGCAACCAAATCACTCAACTTCTTAGTGTTTATTCATACAACATAAGACATTAATCCTAAAATAATTACCCATGATTAGCTCATCAAGTCTACTTTATTTGGCTAAGATATTGAACCTTCTCTCTCTCTCTCTCTCTCTCTATCTCTCGTATAAATTGAGCACAAAATTGAAGTGCTCTCCATGTTTCCAAAAGAGCTTAGTAGAGGAAGTGAACTAGTTTTTAGCTCTTTGGGCCTTAAGAAATTTAACTTTATTCACCATATACTTGTGTTAGACTCTCTTTGAAAACTCCTAACTCCATCTGAGCAAATCCATACTATATAGATCTATACCACTTTGAGCACTCCTACAACCTACAAATTTCCTATGTTTTCTCATGTCTTAGATAAAAAATAATTATTTTTGGGTAGGAGGAGGGAAAATAGGGGTCAAATAATGTTTTAAAGTTCATGGTATGGCTTGGGGAGTTGGAGAGACACATTTTAACATGCATGGGGCCCATTTAGAGGTAATGAAAAGCATTGACTAGTGAAAAGTGACTCATTAGTACATGAAACACTTGGTTATGGCCTAATGGAATTTATTAAGGCTTTTGAGGATGTAAATGGTGGTTTTAATGGTGTTTTAAGGTCAAATATTATCACATTAAGGTCAAATATTCCCTTTTTAGATAATATACATGGCTTCATTATGGGATTTAAAATGAATAACGTATAAATAATTATTAAAAGGCCCTATAATATGATAAAGACTTAAATTAGTCTTCCATTATCATTCATAACATTCTTAAAACTTGTGATCAGGCCATACCTTGTATATCTTGAATACACTAGAAGGTTCATGATGAATCATTAGCTACAACATTCAATCATATCCATCATGTAACATTAGACTATTGAGACCAATTAAAAACCTATTATGGACATTAAAACATGATCAAACATAAGGAGGACACTTGAAACAAGTTGAAATAGGGAACGAGGGTAACCATCATGATATTTTCTTGGCATGACATAACACTAGACATGTTGTGCTTGATAAGGCAACTAGTGACTTCCTTTGGACTACCTTGATTCATCATGGACATAATAAGGGTGACCAAACATTATGTCTTGGGTTATAATACACGGGTTTACTCCTTTATAGGCCTAGGTAAAAAGTAGTTAACATTAGTTGTGACTCTAAAGGCTTGACCTGCTTGGTAGTCAAGATGACCTAAGATCTCATTGTTTGTCACTCCTACTTAGGTGAAAGCTATTTTGATTGCACTATTAATTCATGAATTGAAAATTAGATAACTTAAGGAATGAAAAAAATAAAAAAGATAAAAACTAAGAAACAAGAAACAATAAATACACACAAGAGCAAACAACTAGAGAAATAAATAACTAATAAACATGTGCTACAACACTTAACAGAAATAAACTAGCTATTATGTACAAGAGAGTTTGGTGATTTAAATAAAAATATTTGAGGATCATCCCATTGATATGGATTAATATTTACTCACAACTAAATTTGGACAATTGGAAGGCATTTCTATCCTTACAACTAGTAATGATATATGGCCCACTCCAAAGACTATCAAATTTAGAATGTTTACCTGGCTTAGAATGGTCTTTATCCCACTTAAGTATAATGTAACCATATTGAAAGGTATTTGAAGAGTATTTATTATCAAATGAACTTTTGAATTGATCATAGTTATACCACATGGCATGCATGGCACCATCTCTTATCTCTTCTAGGTCCCTCAACTCATTCATACTCACTTCTGTTACACCACTCTCCATGAGTTTAAGATGGTGTACAAGTTCTAAGGATGGAACTCAAGTAAAATGGGAAATTTTGATTATTTTAAATAAAAAAAGAGATAAGGTGAGTGACTATTAGACTTATTAGGAGTAATATTATTTTCCCATAAGGTGGTCCTTAACTTGGTGTGCAACTCCCTTTGGTTATCCTCCATTGTCCTTTTTATGATCCTAATCAAGTTCTTACTGGTGGACTCTGCTAGTCCATTTCCATATAGATAGTAGTTAGTTAAAGAATTGAGGTAGATATCATGATTAAGGGACCACTCACACACCTTTTCATTACTAAATTCTAATGTGTTTCTAATATAATGGTGGAGGGGACCCCAAATCTAGTCACTAAGTTATCATAGAACTCCAAAATTGAGTTGGCATTTGTTTCTTTGAGTAAAACTACCTCTACCAACCTAGTAAAGTAATCATTAGATATAAAAACCCACTTATGTACATCAATATATGGGGGATGAATCATACCTATAAATTATAATACCCATTACATGAAAGACTGCTCAACTTGTATGGTATTTAGAGGCAAGACAACTAGTCTTTGCTTGCGAGTGTACATAACACATTTGGGACACCTCATAAACCAATCATGGGAGTACTTGAATAAATTTGGAAAAATATATCCTATCCTCATGATATTTTATAATTTGGTCTTGGATGAAAGTGACCTACATACTCATCATGAAACTACTCTAAAAGTTTGTCAACTTGACTAGTCTCTACACATCTCAAAAGCATGCCACCAAGGTATTTATTAAAGATTACCCAATAAAAAAAGATGTAAGGTATGTATTTTAGTTTTATTTACTTCCTCCTTTTCATATCTAATCATATTTCACACTCTTCCATTTTGAGAAACTTTATCATGTCTTGGGTTTAGCTGAAAGGTTATATAATTGTAGCTACTTGTTGATTGTATTGGACTGCTAAAACCACTTCTTTATCCTCCTTAGAATCTATTTCAAGGTGTTAAAAAAGTAATATAATTATGATAAAATTATTAAAATTCACATATATTTAATAATCCATGAATTTATTCACCCAACCAACCCTCTTCTCACTCAAGTCTTTATTGAGGATGAAATATTTGATACTAGGGTGAACCACCATTACAAAGATCTTATTGTTAGACACCATGTGTATAAAGTTATTTATGTCTCTCATGAAAACAAGGACATGTTTTTAAAAAAATTTATACATATCATCAAACCCTTCCAATGATTTATTGAATAAGGATATGGGTTATTCTAGGTCTTCACTATTTTGTTGCATGAGTATAACATAAATAGTATCACTTATAAATAAGGCATAGATGAAGAAATATTTTGTAAAATCAGGGTTAAGGAGGGTGGGAGATTAGGAAATGGCATAATTTATGGCCTCAAAACTTCTCTTAACTTACTTGGTCCATGATAACTCCTTGTGTTTCCTGAGCATGTGAATTAGTGGCCTCACCAAATTTGCAAATCTGGGTATGAATTGTCTAATGAAGTTGATCTTGCCCAAGAAGGTTTTCAACCCCTTCTTGTGTTTAGGAAGTGATAATTCAAGGATTTCATATTATTTTAGGTTTAATGTAAATTCAATACTTTTATACAACATGTCCTATATGTCTACCCTCATGGACTATAGATATACATTTTTTGGGGTTTAAAGATACCCCAAACTGCCTGTACCTATCAAACACAACCTCAAATATGTTAAGTGATTTTTGGGATCCTTGGAAAATATATTTATTTCATTAAGGTATATGAACACCATATCATTTATGATCCCTTAGAAGTCCACATCCATTGCCTTTTGGAAGGTAGCCCTTATATTGGATAGTCCAAATGGCGTCTTCTTGTATGCATAAATGCCCCACTTGGTTGTGAAAAAAAATTTTATGTTGATCCTCCTCCCTCACTAATAACTGATTATACTTAGAATATCGATCAATTCAAGATACCATTTTTTAACCTAAAACTCTTTGAAGAATCTTATCCATAAATGGTAGAGGGTAGTGATCTCTTAGTGACACCTTGTTAAGATCTCTAAAGTCCATACACAACCTTATCTACCTATTATTATTCCTTGCATGCACAAGATTTTATACCCATAAATAGTGTTTGATGGGGAAGATAATTTTGGATTCAATAATATTTGTCAATTCCTTCCTCATCAAGATCTCAATTTTGGGATTGACTGGTCTTTACTTTTGTCTCACAAGTTGGCACTCTTTTCCAACTCTATGGTATGTTGAGACAACCTATGGTCAAACCCCTTCAAGTCATGATATTCAAATGCAAAAACATATTAAAATTAGTGGCATAATGCTATGAAGTTTGCCTTCTCCTCTTTTGTGTTCACCTTTCCTAGCTTGAGTAGCTTGCCTTTTAATATGACAAACTTTTCATGGTGTTCCTCCATAGTGTAAATTCTCACATTATCCTTCATTAGTTAGTCATATGAATTGAATATGCTCTCTAATATTACCAAGACTTTATGTAGCTTATTTTTCATCAATTGGATAATTTTTCCCCATATTGATGTTGAAATCTACCTTGATTATTTGAGTGGAATTCTACCTCATGTTGTAAGAAACGATAAATTTGCTTATCACTTTCAAACACTTTCTAAATCACCTCATTGTCAGGGACTAAAGACATGCATGCCATCTTGATTTGGGACTTTTATTTGATGTCTGTGACCCCACTAACTATATCATATTGTGCTCTAATGGCAGCTAACCATTCTACATGTTGATTGGCCTCTCTAGGAATGGAACAAATGTCAAAGACTTAAAAGTCCTCCAAGAGGTATAAAACCCTATGTTTTTAATCCTTAAAGAGTGGATTATTTATTGAAATTAGGCCTCTTATATACTACACCACTAATTCACAATCTCCTAAAGCTTTCAAAAATTTGATGCCTCTCTTCCTTGGCCATTATAGTCCATAGAAGAGGGCCTCATATTATACAATATTAAAAGTATAAATAAAATTAAACCTTAGGGAAGAATAATAATTTTGATTATAAGGGGAGATGATCATAACACCTTCCCCACTTCCATTATTGTATATAGAACCATCAAAGAATAAGTTCCATACGCCTTCATACTCTTGGCTTGTGCTAGTTAGACTTGGTATGGTAGTTCCTTCTTCATGAATGTAATACACACATAAACCTACCACTTTAATACTTTTTAAAGGATCATGGTAATGATTTTTTACTACCCACTCATCAAGGAGCAAATCTCATATGCCTTCTAGTGGTTCTATGGGATCTTGGTCATTGGGGTGCTCATCCTCATCCAAGATAGTGCAACTGACATTTGATAACTTGGGAATGTAGGGTTATATGTGGAACCTAGAGATAGGTTTAGATATTATGGTAACATTTGTCCCATACCTAGTACTAAAAACCATGTAGGACCACTCAGAAGAGAGATACCCCCAAATTTTGGTAGTGAAATCCCTAGATAAGTATAACAAAAAGTAGGGAGGGAGGTCAAATACTATCACATTCTAAGATATCATGAAATTAAGATCATCATACCATATGATTTAAAGGTTTTTAAGGACACCCATAGTCTTGGTAGGATACCCATATAAATTAAAAACCCCTTTTGCATTAGGTTCATATTTTATCCCCAATTTATCAGTTATGGAATTAGGCATGATAAAAGTGCTAACCTCACTATCTATCATGCATTTATGCACTAGGGAATCACCTATGATGATTAAAAGGTATAAGGGAGGTGGTTTGACTCCATTAGGTGTTTAGGATTTATGAATTTGATTGGAGTTGGTGAGGACTACACTAACCTTTTCTACTTGTTTATCCAAGACATGGAGTTTAGAAAGTTCTTCTTGAAGGAAGTCCTTTTACCTTGAAATAAGCAAGGTATCCCACATAGGGATAGTAACTTGGGCCTTATTCATCTAGTACACAATGATAAGATGAGGGATAAATATATTATACTACAAATTAAGATCAAAAATATTATTTTGAGCTTGTGTGAACTAAGGTATGAAAGGACCTCCATAATTATACCTATTCCCATATTGCATTTACTAGGTTGATGGTGAATTTTGAGATGAATCTTGAGTATCAATCCCTTGAAGTGTTTGATAAGGTGGATAAGTAGAAATTTCAAGTCCCAAACCATCACTAACTTCCCTTCTCTTAGCCTTTGTATGGGATGCAACTAATTTTTTTTACCTTAATTGCATTCTGACGTTGATTGGATGCCACTTGATCAAATGAGTGTTCACCTTCTTAGAAATTGACAAAACTAGTTTCATAAGGTGATTTATTCCAATTTACCGTTATTGACTTGGCACCTCATATTGAGTCAAGAAGGGAGTGTCCCCATGTGGCATAGGAGGGCCTTCTTTGTGTTGTGGAGGAGGTTTATTGTCATGTAATGGAAGAGTAGGATCTTGCTGCATGAAAGATATTTGATACAAATAACCACTTAGAGCCATTTACATATCATGTGACTACCCACATTGAGTAGGACATTAAACCTCTTGAGTATAATTATTCTAAGTTAGGACCAGTGCTATAGAAATAATAGCATCATTAGGGTTATAACTGTAATCTACCCTTAACCCTATTGATTAGGCTTATAAGGAGGTCTATTATATTGATAAGGATGATAGGGGGGCTTGGTAGGGTTATTGATAAGGACTATGGAGTGTAATTTGATGCCTCTCCAAGGTCACTTTCTTGTTGTTTTGGGCCTTGATCAACTTTTCTATCTTTCCTAATCTGTCCACTTGATTGCCATCTACCTGATCATGATTGGTTGGGCCTGGTAATGGAGAAATTATTGGCATAAGGGGTTGAATTTATAGGAAAAAGGAATGAGGAATATTGGAATGAGATTACCTAATTAGATTAGGCAATTTTATGCCCTTATGGCCACCTCATAAGCTTTTGGTAGAGTGCATCCCCCCATGGATTATATCATGAATGCCACATCAAAATTAAGAGATCTTAAGTAGTATAATAATGAATAATTAATGGTGGGATTGATGACTATGGGGATATTATCCTAGGTTTTTAACCTATAGTTGAAATCTAGCATGAATTCATAGGGAACCCTTTTAATTATGGTGAGTTTCTCTACCAATGAGAGATGGTCACTTCTATCCTCAAAGTGTTTGCACAAATGTTAACCAAACTCATCCTCAGTATTGATGGATGTAGGTTTTAAGCCCATATACCAATGTAGTGCCTTACCCTTTAAGGAGGTTGACAATAGTTTCATAGCCACATTCTCTTGTGTCACATTATAGACTAAACAAAAAT
The DNA here is from genome assembly GCA_037957365.1 of Torreya grandis. NCBI lineage: Eukaryota > Viridiplantae > Streptophyta > Pinopsida > Cupressales > Taxaceae > Torreya > Torreya grandis. Next base: position 88,138 of record JARHVA010001741.1, on the reverse strand, counting down.
TGGCTATGACTATAATATGTTCTATAGGGGTAGTTGAGTTCTCTCTTATGAAATTAGAAAGGATTTTGAGGGAAACAATAGGTATGTCATCAAATTGATTGAATTTGAAGGGGATACCACCATTGAAAGGCACAAAGGCTTACATTCTAGTCTTAGCCATTAGAGATATAAGATTTGAAATAGTATTTTTTTGGGAAAAATTAAGAGAGTTAGGGGGTATAGGATTGGGATTAAACCTAGGATATATCTTTATCCTAGCAGTGTCTAATGACAACTCAAAAAACTCAGTGTCCTTACCTTTTGAGGAAGATCTTGTGACCACTTTTTTCATGTAACTTGACTACAGATCTACACCTAAAGTACTTGAATCTCTCTGATGTTTTCCAAGACTACAAATGCATGATCCAAGTCAATTTAATGCTTGTCCCACAAGGCATGCAAGAACTAATATCTCTCCAAGATTCACCTTTTGAAGGAGATTGTTCAATTCTCTTCAAGCTTGGGGTAACATGAGATTTCCCTAAAGGTTGTGGGTGACATATAGGAAGACCAAACCTTTAGTTTATGGGGGTAGATCCATTGTTACATCAACTTATGCTATCTTCCTAAACCCCACTAATTTTTGGATGCAAAGAGATAGAGTGAAAACATGAAAATAAAACCTCTTTTAGGGGTGGTGATGCACCAATTATCACTTATCTTCTCTTGACTGATCTTCAAACACACTTTATGATTCAAATGAAACACTAGTGACTAAAAAATATTCCTAACACACTCCTAAACATAAGTGTTTCATGTGGAGGTTATTTGGAAGGTTTGAAACTTGAAGGCAATAGAAGGAAGGCCTCCTTAAGATAGTATCAACCAGCTCACTCTTCAATACAACTACCACACTCTTAACATTTCACATGACTTGCATAGGTTGAAATTACAATAATTAGCTAAAGGGGAAGAAATGAAAAATGGAAAAAAAATCAAAATTTATATAAGTAAACAACCATAACATAGTTATGATAATGAGAATTCTACAAGTAATCCTTTTCTCTATTGATTCTCAATGTTTAAGATACAATTTGGTAGAGTTTTGCTATACTCAAATGAGGGATGATAAACAAAGGCCTTAAGGCTTGAATATATATAAATATAAGAAAGAGAGAGAAGGTAATACTATCATATAAGTGTCATTAAGAGGCCACAGTTTTCATCATTCACTCACTCAATAGTTACCACAACCCTTAACACTCTACCATGCACTACTTGGGTTGACTAGTGCCTTGAATGAACATTTTGAAGTATTAGATTATATTTTTAGAAAGGTATGACCCATGAATATCCTATTTATGCCATAATTATTTAATTAAATCTCCTCCCATTATTTTATAAGCATTTAAAAGGTCCCATTAGGTCACCCTCATGAAACATTAAGTAGCTGCCCTTTGATTGCATATTGGCCATGTTTAAGAAACTGCCAAAATCCTTCATAATGACCATGGACATGGAGTTTAATCACCTCAAATATTAGTTATATATGTATTATTATGACACATTAACTTAATTATGGCCATTATATTCCCATGAAATTCTCCATTTTGTTGGCTAAGTAGGCTTATGGACAAGTAGCCTACTCTCTTGCTCATTCATTATTTGGAGAGTTATAAGAAATGAACCAGACCTTTAAGCTATATGAGTGAGATGTATTTACAAGTAAACCAAATTGTTGTATCAATACTCAGGCATTACAAACATTACACACCTATAATATTACCGTGATTAGATGACTAGACTATCTTCACTATGCATTTTAAGACTACCTATTTGGTTAAGGTTTGTAGAAATATTTCTAGGTAAAGATGTGAACATTTATTGAATTGAAAAGGTGAAAATATCATATTATCACCTCTTACAATTATTTTCAATCCTTGAATAAGTCTTACACCTTGTTTGATACTAAAACCCTTGAAAATTTCTAGTTTTTGGGGGTGTTCGTATAAACCAATATCATAAAGCCTTCTCTAAGTGGAATACATGGCCCAAGTGTTTACCAAGTGATTCAAATGCATTTGGATGCATTTTATCTAAAATTTTCCCAATCAGGTCCTTATTAGGGTTTTAAGGAGGTTTAAGAGGTTCCTAAACACTTAATAATGGTTCATGGAGGTTAGGGCCTTAACTACTAAACCAATTCCACTAATATCTTGTATACAAAGACCCCACCTCTCCTAAAGTGCTCATCTCTTGATGCAGTAGTTTGATATAGTTATGAGATTTTGACGTTGCCTCTTAGGTGGAAAATATGAATTTTAGGTAGTATTTAGATGGCTTCAATCCAAAATGACCAATTGTAGCATCTCCCCTGCAAGCCAAAGTGACTCACACATCTAAAACAACTTGATGAACATCTCCATGAAAGTTTGAGATGCCCTTTGATCTCATTTTACCCTCTACTCTAACCTTAAAATGGAACTATATTAATGAAGGTGCTAGATCAATAGGTATGAGTGCAAGGTTTATAAGTTATGACCCTAAGATATGATGATGAGGTACTTAGCCACTTTCTCTGACTGATAAATCACCTTTGAGGGCCCTTGGAGAATCTATATTAGATTGATTAAGCCATCAAACTCCTATTTCATTAATACAGTCCCTCATTCAACCATTTGGGCCTATCTGCAAGTTTATATCAAACATGGAGGTCCCTATAGGTGGATAATGTATGATCATTTAAGCCCTTTGGGATCTTATCTCTCCTTAGAATCTTATGGTTTGTGCAAATCTTTCCCAACTCCTTACTCACAGGATTAAAATTGCTTTCTCAAGCCTGATCCATATAATATATCCCCTACACATGAAACCAATAGGTAATTTTAATGATTAGGAGACCTAGAGAGACCATTAATACTATTTCATATTCCAATCACCTCATTTAAATGCATTTATAGGTGTATTTCCTTCATTGAGTTTGAGTAAGGGTTTGGGAAGGGTTTTGGAGGTCCACCATCTTAATGATGTTTCATATAGTACATGACTCCAAACCAAAACCTCTTGTCATGAATTTATATTCCACTAACCCCTTCATCTCTCCTAAATAACCTTGGGTACTATGCAAAGTATGTGTGGATATATGAGCAAAGAATGTTATGTCTAGAGATCTCTGCTAGGAAATTAATGTAGTTTACCTTCTTAACTGTTGGAAATATTGTCATTGATGTCAAAGGTCTAACAATATGGGTGACAAAGACCCCATAAAATTTAATGTCTAAAGGTTTTTTTAGTGCTCATATCTTGGCTAAAGTGTGTTAATATTAATTAAATATTAATGAATACATTTTTGGTTGCATAAAGTCAAAAGAGGGCCCATGAGGAATTCTAAGAGTCATGAGATAAAGACAAAAGAGGGAAAGGAGGCATTTTCCCATGAAGGGTCACCATGTGACTTTTCATATGAAAGAGTTTAAAGGGTCATGCAATTTTGGCACCATTTTCTATGTGAATTGAAAGGTCACAAAGGGTGAATGCCAAAGGTCATTTAGAAAGCTATAAAAGGAGGCTTGGGAAGCCATTTGTAATATGTATGAAAGTGAATGATTTTATTTAGCTGAGAAGATTATAAGAGAGTAGAGAAAAGAAAAGAGATATAGTAGTGTGCTATCATTTATTAAGAAAGCAACATTGAGAGATAGTTATGTTTTATACATAAGAGGGGTTGGTGCTCCTATGAGTGGGTACTCAAAAATCATTACTATGTTGGTGCTTACCAAAGGGGTTGGTACTCCTATGGGTTGGTGCTCACAAATAATTATTGTGTTGGTGCTTAGCAAAGGGGTTGGTGTTCTTGTAAGTTGGTGTTTGTGAACTTTGTAAACTTGAGTTGGTGCTCATTTATATACTTGAGATTATTCTCTATGGTTTTTACCACTTTGGGTTGCCACATAAAATTTGGTGTTTCTCTCTCTCTCTCTCTCTCTCTCTCTCTCTCTCTCTCTCTCTCATATGTGGTGCATGTTATTGCTTTCAATTTTATTGCATATCTTGAATGTATGAATAAGTGGTTAAAGCAACGGAATTTGATTAAGTAAAAGACATATCCCATGCTTAACAATTGGTATCAGAGCAGGTTTTTTTGAAAAGAGTTTAACAACTTGAAGGTAGATGGGGGAAAGCACGATGACCAAGTAACTAAGGAAGGAGAATCAAGAGTTGAAATATATGGTCAAGGATATTAAGGAGTAGGTATGTATTTTAAGAATTAGTTCCATCCTCTAACCTCTAACTTCCATCCTTCTTACCTTGATATTTCTAACTAATTCTTAATAGGCATCTTATCTTGAGATGCATTTTCAAGTTTGAGATGCTCATAGTCAAGGTTGAGAAATATCATGAGATATAAATCCAAGGTAAGAAGGATGGAAGTTTGAAGGGTAAATTAAAGAAGCCAATCAAGTAGCCCACTACTTTTAAGTTTTCAAATTCTTTTCATGGCCATTATTTTGTCTGTCATCATGTTGGTCATAGGGAAAGAGACTATTTGAGGATAAGCAATTAGTCAAACAGAGATCTTAGTCACCTTCAAACAAGAGGTATGAAAAATGTAATTTGATTTTGTTGTCATGAGGTTGGTTGTATTGCTAAATTATGTCCAAATGGAGTAAATATATCCTCAAGGTATGTAAAAGGATATGGAGTCATTAGAAGGTCTGAGAAGGGCCAAACTCAGGTTTGGAGACCTAAGATAGTGAATAATAGTCCTAAGAATCTTTTGATCAAAGAATTAAGAAGATGAACAACATCATGGATGTTGAGGTTAGTAAGTCAAAGAATTTAAACATGCCTAATCAATCTTATGGATGCAAAATAATCAAGGAAGTAATAGAGGATATGTGGGCATCTCCTGGGTTCACTTTATTCTAGGACCCTTTGTGTGGGGTGTCTCTTCTAGGCTTCAAGGAGACACTTTATAGAAAAAAATCATGGTGGATGTTGTTAGGTCTTGGCTGTGTTACATGACAAGAAATTCATGAAGGTGAGTTAACAGATTAATTTGTATATTAGTTGAGGGGGAGCTAAGTATTAGCTATAGGATAGAATCTTTGCCTTTGATGTCAAAGGTGGAAAAGTATAAGAATAGGTACAAGAACATAGGTATAGGGAGAAGTATAGGAATAGGTAGATGTATAGATATAGGAATAGGTACAAGAACAAGTTTAGAAAATAAGATTACATAGTAAGGGGGATTTATTATATTTTTTTTAGTTGGTAGTATGTGTAGGTTGGCATGTGCAGTACAGTTTTCATGATAAGATAATTTTAGTTTGAGGTTTCTAACAATGATAAAAGGGGAGATTGTTGGAAATATTGTTATTGATGTCAAAGGTATAACAATATTGGTGACAAAGGCCCCATAGTATTTAATGTCTAAATTTATTTTTAATGTTCATATCTTGGATAAAGTGTGATAATATTAGTTAAATGAAGGGTCACCATGTGAATTTTCATGTGAAATAATTTTAAGGGTCATGTAAGTTTGGCACCATTTTCTATGTGATTTGAAAGGTCACAAAGGGTGAATGACAAAGGTCATTTGGAAAGCTATAAAAGGAGGCTTGGGAAGCCATTTGTAATATGCATGGAAGCAAATGATTTTATCTAGCTGAGAAGAGTAGAGGATAATAGTTAAAAGAGAAGAGATATAGTAGTGTGCTATCATTTTTTGAGAAAGAAACATTGAGATATAGTTGTGGTTTATACACAAGAGGGGTTGGTGCTTTTGTGAGTGGGTGCTCACAAATCATTGTTGTGTTGGTGCTCAACAAAGGGGTTAGTGCTCCTAAAAGTTGGTACTTGAGAAATTTGTAAACTTGAGTTGGTGCTAATTAATATACTTGAGATTGTTCTCTATGGTTTTTGTCACTTTGGATTTCCACATAAAATATGCTCTCTCTCTCTCTCTCTCTCTCTCTCTCTCTCTCTCTCTCTCTCTCTCTCTCTCTCTCTCTCTCTCTCTTATGTGGTGCATGTTATTGCTTTCAATTTTATTACATATCTTGAATGTGTGACTAAGTGGTTAAAGTAAAGGGATTTGATTAAGTAAAAGATATATCCCATGCTTAAAAATTAACATTTGTTCATAAATATAGGTCCCTCAACCCCTCTTAGTCCTTTATGAATTTTGAGTCCATAGGGGTGCTTAGGTTTCCCTAAGAACCCTAGGCTTGGATCAATTTATGGTGAGAGATACAAGTGTTTGAAGGTGTAACTCAGTATGGATGCTTAAGTAATGGAGCTTGAGATCGGGAATACACCTAAAGTAGACTACATAATTTCACCAACCTACTTTAAATTCCTTTTATAGGGTCTAAAATACTTCCATATCCTCATATTACATTTTGTTTGCTTGAGGGGTTAAGATCTACCCCTAAAGTAGGCATGAGGTATTGAGACCTAAATGTGCCTTTAGGCCTTCTAAGGTCAGACTAAGTGTTGGTATCTAGAACCATGTGTGGGTTTCATGTTTCCATAAAACCTTCATAAATATAGTATCGACCTTGTTCACATGATCTCATCTACTTAGACCATCTCATCAACCCTACTCTATCTTAAGCCTGCCTTGGCTACATTATCCTTTGTATGGGATTGAAGTAGTTGACACTAAAAAGTTAAGAAATCTCCTTGGATATTAATAAGAGTGGGATTAGGGTTTGATAAACATGTTTAAAATTATGATCATATCCCTAAGTCTCATCTCATCTAATTCTGCCCACCAAGTTCATTTAAATAGTCACACATAGGCCTGTGTGTCCCAAGTATGCAACTCAAACTAGGTAACCACCCTAGATTGATGTCACCATAAAGTGAATCCTTGAGGGGTATATTATATCTTCATATCCTTGAGAATACCCCTTCTTATATTCTCTAGGAACTATCATTTAATCTAATCATGTACTCTAGGTTGGCTGAGTAGGTTTTAGTTAACTATATATGCTTGTAGCACTCTATTTAGTCTCTTACTTAGACCATCTTATCAAAAATTGGTGATTCTCATGATTTGATTTCAAACATAGCTTGAGTTTTTCCCTTTATATTGGTTTAATTATCCTTATTTAAAGGTGGAACATAGACCATGAACAACCCTATAGGTAGTGGTTTATGCACATTGACTATAAGAGGACTTATAGGTAGGTCTCTAAGTAAAGTTATGTCTTTAGGTCATGTTTGGGACCCTAAGGGGTATAAATTGGATCCAAGACCCTCCATTAAGGTAGAAATTTAATTGGTCATAACTCCTTATTTATGCTCAAGGCTCATCTACATATAGTGATTTTGAAGGAATTTATAAGGTGGACTTGAGTTATTTGTTGTAGGTGGTGATTGTACTTTCTCAATAGGGTTTACTACTATATAGGCTCATTTACTCAAATTAATAATGATGCTTGATAACATGGTGGAGTATATATACTTTGTTCACATCCTTTAGGATTAAGTGGAGGATCTAGACCTATGAGTGATGATTGGTAGGGCCAGATGGAGCTTGAAACTTGGAAACATGGCTTAAACTAGAGTAGGTTAATAGTGACAAGGTTGTCAAAAGGTAGATGCTCTTTAAGGGCTTGGTTATAGCTATAAACTCATACCCAAAATGACCTAAAAGAAACCTAGGAATCTCCATGCATGTATGTAAGAAAATATAATACTTTGAGATCATTAATGAGGGATATATGGTGAAAAATGGAAACATAGGACTTTTTGAGAATCTTAACTTTTGATAAATAATCTTAACATTTCCTAAACAAGAATGTGAAGGTGTTTAAGAGATAAATGGTGGTTTTTTGGCCTATGAGGATTATAATAAGGTTTTAAAATATTAATATAAGGATATTTTAGTGTGGAGACAATACTTATAGCTATTCTTTATAGTGTTTTGATAACTTATAAACCACCATCATGTAACACACTACCTTTTTATGTAGGGAAACCCAAACCTAAAGATAATATCACTTAAAAGTAACATTTAAGAGTGTTAAAGATCCATTTGAGCACTCAAGATGAACTAAGGAGATGTAGAAAACCTAAATAGACCATTATAGTACCTTCAAACACTTTTCACCTTTAGGCATATGCACTTAATACTCTTCTCACCATTGAAACCTTACTTAAAGCCTACATATAATATTAAATAATATATTTATCACTCTTATAGGCCCACACATGTAAACAAAAGTTTGAGGATGCCATGAAAGGACCCTATAGGACTAGAGAGGATAAGAACAATCACTTGTTTCATCAAATGAGCCAATGATACATAAAAATAATTTCATCACTTTTGCCCTATGTAAATGAACATGGTAACGAAATAACTTAGATTCTTAGAGTTTATTCATAAAACATAAGAGATTAATCTTGAAAAAAATTCCCATGATTGGAAGGTCATCAAGTCTAAGTTTTATGGACAAGAGCCTAAACCTTCACTCTCTCTCTTGTATGGACTAAGCATAAAAATAAAGTTCTCTCCATGTATACCAAAGAGCTCAATGGAGGAAGTGAACCAATTTTTAGATCTTTGGGCCTTGAAACATCTAGCTTTATTAACCATATGATTGTGTTGGACTCCTTTAGTAGAATGCTTACTCCATCTAAGCAATTATGTACTGTATAGATCCAAACCACTTAAAAATATCCTAAAACCTATGAATTTATTATGTTTTCTCATGTTTTACATCAAAAATCATTATTTAAAGGTAGGAATATGGAAAATAGGGGTTAGATAATGCCTCAAAATTCATGGTACAACTTGAGGAGCTGGAGAGACAAGCTTTGACATGTGTGGGGCCCATTTAAAGGCAATTAAAAGAGCTAACTTGTGAAAAGGGCCTCATTAGTACATGGAACACTTGGTTATGGCCTAATGGAATTTATGAAGGCTTTTTAGGATGTGAATGGTGGTTTTATTGTCCTTTTAAGGTCAAATATTATCACATTAAGGTCGAATATTGTTAGGTTATGGAGCTAAAAGCTTCACCAGGATGCAAATAGGAGAGGTTACAGAGGTTACAGAGGTTGTGAAGAGTTGCAAGGTAACCGACGTCAGTTTGATCAACCAACATTGGTCAGACAGTAGTGAAGAATAAACTAATGTCAGTTACCAGTCGGCTGACATTGGTCAGGAAGGAGCCGACGTTGGCAGCCTGTACGCGAACATGCAATTTGTATGTTGATTTCGAAGAGTCTATTTTTGGACTCTTAGTTTGCATGTTAAAGGCTAGTTGTAGTCTTGAGTTACGCATCTAATTATTGTAATTAAGATAGTCTAATTATTGTAAGCATGAGATCTATATATAGACTCATGGGCTGTATTGTAAACTTAGTGCTAGAGAGTAAGAGAGCAAATAAGCTCCTTCTGAGAGAGAAGAGCAATGGTGTGTTCCTCCTAGTGCCACAGTACCAAGTGTGGGTGCTGGTTTGGGGAATTAGAAGGGTTATTTGTATTTGTATGATCTTGGTCAGTAGGTGTGCATGGATTCTTTTGGAGATCTACAATGGTGAGTAAGGTCTAGTGATTTGCAAGTAGCAGCAGAGAGCAAGAGATCTACTTGGAGTACGGTTGTGTACTTGGTGTACTGGCAGCGTGTTACTGACTGGTGGAGGTGAACATCAATTCTATATTGGAGTTGATTATTGGGACTGAGAGAGAGAGGGAAGAAGGTCTTGAGGTGTGGCGAGCCTTTGAGGTGGAAGAAGAAGTGGCATCTTCTTTATTGTATTTTCTTCTAAGTGATTATTAATACAATTGTGTATTATCTCTCATATTCTTGTGTTGTTTCATATTTCTAGTTACTTATCATTTTGGTTAAATTCTGTGTTTAGTTGCTAATACAAGAGGTAACCATATGTGCTCTAATTGGTGGAGCAAGATCCTGACAAGTGGTATCAGAGCTAGGTTGTAGGTTCAAGAGCTGATACCAACAAGTGGTATCAAAGCTTTTAGTTGGGTTGACTAACAGGTGGTTTTAGATCTGGTAGTGTTTTTGATTATAGGTCACTCTCAGGGGTTTCAGATTGAGTGGGAGTATAGTAATGGCAGAAGAAAGTAAGCTACAAATGGAGAAAATGAATAGCACGAATGGTCTGATTGATGGAAAGAAAGAGTAGGGAAAAGGAGATTGTTGGTCGGGAGAAGATCAATGTGTAGAAGCAGATGTTGCATAAGTTGCTTTGGATAAAGTAGAATCTTTGTTTACAGATTCTTTTGCCTCTTTCCATGCAGCCCAAAATAGAGCATCTTTTCATGGGTATGTCTTTGGAGACTTTGGAGAGATTAATTTAGGAGCTGGTGATCCTTGTCAGATTATTGACGAAGGGGAAGTGAAGTTGAAAGTGCAGATGGATAACACATAGGTGTTGAAGGAGGTCATGTAGGCACCAGTCTTGGAGATAGGTCTAATTTCTTTAGGAAATTTGGGTGATGGGAGATGCACAATAACTCTCATAGTGGATGCACTTGAATTAGATGGTGGTAAGAAAGTAGGTATCCTTTATCTATCTACTTATATTACTTATTCACCTTCTATTGTAGAGATGTAGATTTGTAGGCTTGGTCACATATGTAGGAGGGGAATGCAAGTTTTTAAGCAAAGGTCAGATGTTTTTGACAAACTTAAGAACTGGAAAGCCTTGGTGTTCATGGAGGAGATGGTAGATAGAGATCAGTTGAGGAGACTAATTTATTCTAAGTAGGGCTGTGTTGATTTGAATAGCATTTTGATCCATGGAGAGTTTGTAGGTAAAAATTTATCACTCATAGGCAAACACAAGTATCAGTGTCAGTCAGACAGTAACCGATGTCGGCAATAAAAGACCGACATCGGTCAGGCAGGAATCGACATTGACAGAATGGATACCGGTGTCAGCTAGGAAAATGACGTTGGCAGTCAGGGTCAGTGCAGGGGAACCAACATCGGTCGGTTGTAGACTAGGAGATGGCTGAGATCGGTCACTGGAACGGATGGTGGGTGGATAACAAGCTGTCAATAGGTCTTAAACACCCATATGGAGGTTAGAAAGGGTAAGTGAACCTCATATTCATTGTTCACCTTCTTTATATTGCTTATTGATGGTTGAGAACTAGGAAGATGTGAAGAGGCAATGCAGGTAGAATCCAAAAATAGTGGGAGCTTGGCATGGATGAGGAGTGTGAGTCCTTGGAGAAGAACCAAACAGGTATTTGTTGGTGGAATTGTCAGCTGGAAGAAAACACTAGATGAGGGATGGATTCCCAAGTTAAAGAAGAGAGTGGATGGACATGTAGATAGAAGGCCAAGGTATAAGGTCTTGAGGAAGCTGTAGGATAGTGGTACAGGTTTTGACAGGTGGATGACAAAGCAGGGCTTTAGTCAATGTCAGTGTAACTATTATGTTTGACTTACCAGGTGGATGATGGTCACAACATTATCTAGTTACTATATGTGGGTGATTTGCTAGCAGGTTTGTACATACAGGGTTTTTTTGAGCTAAAGGTAAGGTTAGTTTAATGGCATGTCATGAAGAATTTGGAGCAACAAAATTCTTTGGCATAAGAGACATGGAGACTTTTGGGTCTCTAGTGGGAGCTGATGTGAAGATGGTGTTGGTGGGGTTCAAGATGCAGGATGCAAAATCAGAAAGCACACCAAGGACTAGACAGTTCAAGCTTAGCTTAGAACAAGGTTCAAAATCACATGAGGTCTAGTGTAGACCTGAGTTTTCCCAAGCAGTGGGAGTTGTCAGAAACTTTGGAGCCAATTCAGGGAAGGAGTACTAGAGGGTAGTTTAGTGGATTCTCAGGTATCTAAGAGGGATCAGCAGCAGGGATTCTTGTTATGCAGGGTCAAGGTCTTCACTACATGGAGTTGTAGGTTTGGATGTGGCAGGTTACTTGGATGACAGGGGTAGCATCATAGGTTGTGTGGGGGGGTGGTCTTCAAGATGGAGCTTAAAGAGGGATACAAGCCAGGGAATAATTTAGATGGTGTATAGGTACATGTATAAGTGTAATTGTTTATCTCCAAGTGGGAGATTGTTAGGTTATGGAGCTAAAAGCTTCACCAGGATGCAAATAGGAGAGGTTACAGAGGTTATAGAGGTTGTGAAGAGTTGCAAGGCAATTGACATCGGTCTGGTCAACCGACGCTAGTCAGACAGTAGTGAAGAAGCAACCGACATTGGTTACCAGTCGGCTGACATCGATTAGGAAGGAGCCAATGTCGATAGCCTGTATGTGAACATGCAGTTTGCATGTTGATTTTAGAGAGTCTATTTTTGGATTGTTAGTTTGCATGTTAAAGGCTAGTTGTAATCTTGAGTTGCGCATCTAATTATTGTAATTAGGATAGTCTAATTATTGTAAGCATGAGATCTATATATAGACTCATGGGCTGTATTGTAAACTTAGTGCTAGAGAGTAAGAGAGCAAATAAGCTCCTTCTGAGAGAGGAGAGAAATGGTGTGTTCCTCCTAGTGCCATAGTACCAAGTGTGGGTGCTGGTTTGGAGAATCAGAAGGGTTCTTCGTATTTATATGATCTTGGTCAACAGGTGTGCATGGCTTCTTTTGGAGATCTATAATGGTGAGTAAGGTGTAGTGATTTGCAGGTAGCAACAGAGAGGAGGAGATCTAATTAGAGTATGGTTGTGTACTTGGTGTACTTGTAGTGTGTTATTGAATGGTGGAGGTGAACATCAATTTTGTATTGGAGTTGATTTTTGGGACCGAGAGAGAGAGGGAAGAAGGTCTTGAGGTGTGGCAAGCCTTTGAGGTGGAAGAAGTGGCATCTTCTTTATTGTATTTTCTTCTGAGTGATTATTAATACAATTGTGTATTGTCTCTCATATTCCTGTGTTGTTTCATATTTCTAGTTACTTATCATTCTAGTTAAATTCCATGTTTAGTTGCTAATACAAGAGGTAATCATATGTGCTCTAATTGGTGGAGCAAGATCCTGACAAATATTCCCTTTTTAGATAATATACATGGCTTCAAGAGGGGATTTCAAATGACTAACATATAAATAATGATTAAAAGGCCATATAATATGATAAATACTTCAATTAAGTTTCCATGTACATTAATAACATTCTTAAAACTTGTGATCAAGCCATAGTTTGTAACACTTGAATACACTAGAAGGTTCATGATGAATCATTAGTTGTAACATTCAATCATACCCATCATGGAACATTAAATTATTGATACCACTTAAAATCCTATTATTGAATTTCACACATGATAAAACGAAAAGAGGACAATTTACACAAGTTTAAATAGGGAACAAGGGTAACCACCATGATATTTTCTTGGCATGGCACAATACTAGACCTAATATTCTTAACAAGGCAACTAGTGACTTCCCTTGGATTGTCTTGATTCATCAATAACATAATAAGGGTGAAAAAAAGTGATGTATTTGGTTATCATAAATTGGTTTACACCTTTTTAGGCCTAGGGGTAGAAAGTAGTTAGCAAATCTATGGCACACACTACAGTAATTAGTTTTGTAATGAAACTTTTTTGTAGTGAATAGATAAATTCTTGCCCTCCAACTAAAATTTACACCTATATGACCTCCACATGAAAATAAATAAATTTAAATAGTATATGTGTGTAAATTACATGTGATATAAATACCTCAACCTCTAAATCAACTTGGATGTGTGTTTTTATAATTGTTAAGGAGCTTGGAAACACTGACAACAAATGTTATCAAAGTTGAAGCAATAATTTGAGATATCTAAATTTGGTGCTTCATGGATAGAAAATATAGCTTAAAAAAAGTTTTGGGTGGTGGATAAAATATAGTAATAGGATATAGGTCTCTGATCATGCTTGGTTGGGAGATGGAGTACCCATTCTGACCTCAAGAATGCCCTTCCTAATACAAGAAAATTATAGTTTTTAAGGTAACTTAAAACACACATAAAACATAAATAGTAAGTAATTTTAATGAACCAAAAGAAGATTAAAATGAAATTAAAATCCATATTATTTCACTCTAGAGCATTTCTATGTAACTTTGGAGATGAATATATGACACACATTATAGTAATTAGTCCTAAAATGCATTTTTTGTAGTGAAGAGATAAATTCTTGTCCTCCAACTAGTATTTCCACATATGGGACCTCCACATGAAAAAAAATCACTAAGAAAATGTATATATAGGAAAATGATACATTTTTTTAATACCATGACCTCCAAATTAACCTAGATGTGTATTTTTCCAACTATTCAAGAGCTTAAAAATAATGACAACAAATATTATCAAAGTTAAAGCAGTAGTTTATGATATCCATCTCTAGTGATTCATGGATATAAAATAGAACTAAAAACATGTTTGGGGTGGTTTATAATGTCTAGGACCAACTTATTGGCCTCAAATAATTCCTAGTTGAGAGATAGAGTACCCATTCCATCCCAAAGAATTCCCTTCCCATTATGAAAAAATTATAGGTTTTTAGGGTAACTTTAGATGTGTGTAAAAAATAAATCATAAGTCATTTTAAATAATTAAAATAAAAATAAAATTCATGTTTAAGAAAAATAATTTCACCCCATGTCATGTTTATGTAACCCTGAAGACAAATTCATAGCACACGCTGCAGTAATTAGTCTTGAAATGTAACTTTTTGTAGTGAAGAGACAAGTTCTTGTCCTCCAACTAAAATTTCCAAATATAAAACTCCACATGAAAATACATCAATTTCAGAATTTATTTGTAGGCAAATGAAATTTTATTTGAATACCATGACATAAAAATCCACCTAGATGCATGTTTTCACAATTGTTTAGGAGCTTGGAAACACTGACAACAAATGTTGTCAAAGTTGAAGTGATAATTCAAGATATCCACCTTTGGTGCTTTATGGATGTAAAATGACACTTAAAAAACATACATGGTTATATATAAAATTTAGGAATATTTTATTATTCTCTTATCATTCCCATTTGAAAGATGAAGTACCCATTCTAGCCTCAAGAATGCCATTTCCAATATGATAAATTATAATTTTAGGGTAACTTTAGATGCATAAAAAATTAAAATTTTAAGTCATTTTAAGAACTAAAATAATCCTAATGTTAATTTAAAATCCTTATAATTTCACCCTTGATCACATTAATGTAACCTTGGATACAAATCCATGGCATATGTTTTAATAATCCATCATAAAATGTAAACATTTTATAGTGAAGAGACAAGTTCATGTTCTCCAATTGATATTTACACCTATGGGATGTAAAAATGTAAATAAATCACTTAGATTATTTATAAATAATAATATTACACGTGTTAAAAATATGGTGACCTACAAATCCACTTGAATGTATGTTTTCACAACTATTTAGTAGCTTGGAAACACTGATAATAAATGTTGTCAATGTTGAAGTGGAAGTTCAAGATCTCCACCTTTGGTGATTTATGGATAAAAAAGAAATTTGAAATATGAATTGGGTGGTGGATAATGTCTAAGACTATTTTTTAATCCTCTTATCAAACTTGATTAAGAGATAAAGTACCCATTCCAACCTCAAGAATGTCCTTCCCAATACGAGAAAAATTGAGTTTTTAGGGTAACTTCAGATGCATGTAAAATAGAAACCCAAAGTCATTTTCATGAATTGAAATAAACATACCATGAATTTTTAAGCCATATAATTTAAAGTGGATCATGTTAATGGAACTTTGGAGGTGAATTTATGTCACATGCTACAATAATTAATCTTGAAATGTAACTTTTTTGTAATGAAGAGATATGTTCTTATCATCCAACTGAGATTTCTGCCTCTAGGTCTTACACATGAAAATAAACCACTTAAAATAAATATGGATAGGAAAATTATATGTTATTTAAATACCAAAACCTACAAATCCACTCAGATGCATATTTTCATAATTGTTTAGGAACTTGGAAACACTGACAATAAATGTTATCAAAGTTAAAGCAACAATTCAAGATATCCATGTTTAGTGCTTTATGGCTAGAAATTGACACTAAAAACACATATAGGGTGGTGGATAATGTTTAATAATACCTTATTAGCCTTTGATCTTGCCAAATCAAGAGATAGATTACCCATTCTAGCCTCAAGGATTCCCTTTTTAATATGATAAAATTGTAGTTTTTTATGGTAACTTTAGACACATGTAAAAAAATTATAAGTAATTTTTAAGAATTAAAAAAAACATCCTGAACATGTAAAATTCATATAATTTCACTATATATCACATTTATGGAACCTAGTATATGAATATGTGGCACACACTATAGTAATCAATCTTAAAATGTAACTTTTTTATAGTGAAGAGATAAATTTTTGTCCTTCAAATGACATTTTCACCTCTAGGACCTCCACATGAAAATACATCACTTTAAACATGTATGGATAGGTAAATTACATGTTATATAAATACCATGACCTCTAAATCCACCTAGATGTCTATTTTCGAGACTCTTTAGGAGCTTAAAAATACTGACAATAAATGTTGTCAAAATTAAAGTGACAGTTTAAGATTTCCACCTTTGGTGCTTCATGGATAAAAAATGGTAGTAACAACACATATTAGGTGGTGTATAATGTATAATACCAAGTTATTTACACTTTATCACACCTATTAAAGAGATGGAATATGCTTTTTGGCCTAAAAAAATCCCTTCCTAATACAATACAATTATAGTTTTTAAAGGACCTTCAGACGTGGATAAAACATAAGCTATACATTGTTGACACAAACTAAAAGAACCATAAAATGCATGTGGAATCCCTCAAATTTAAAATATAATCACATTTATGGAATCTTGGAGATGAATTTGTGGTACACATTGTAGTAATCAGTATTGAAATGTAACTTTTTTTTAGTGATGAGACAATTTATCATTCTCTAACTAACATTTCCACCTTGGAGATCTCCACATAAAAATACATCTCTTAAAACACATATGGATAGGAAAATGACATGTGACACAAATACCATAGCCTATAAATACACTTAAATGCATGTTTTCACAACTTTTAGGAGCTTGGAAACAATGACAACAAATGTTTTCAAAGTTAAAATGATAGTTTGAGATCTTCACCTCTGGTGTTTCATGACTAGAAATTAGCACTACCAACATATATGGGGTGGAAGATAATGTATAGTACTAATTAATTTTACTCTGATCATTATTTATTAAGATACAAAGTACCGAAACCATCCTCAAGAACACCCTTCCAAATATAAGAATATTACAAATTTTTAGGGTAACTTTAGATGCATGTAAAACAAAAATCGTAAGTTATTTGCATGAACTAAAATAAATTTTACATGCATTTTTAATACCTATAATTTATCTATATATCACATAATTTTAACCTTTTATATAAATTCATGACACACTATAATAATCAATCCAAAAATGGAATGTTTTTGTAGTGAATAGACAAGTTCTTGTCCTTTAACTTACATTTTTGCCTCTAGGACCTCCACATGAATATACATCACTTCAAACACATATATATATATAGAAAAATGACATGTGATAAAAATAAAAAAACCTAAAAATACACTCAAATGTGTGTTTTAACAATTATTCAAGAGCTTGGAAACACTAAAAACAAATGCTATCAAAGTTAAAGTGATAGTTTGAGATCTCTGCCTCTAGTGCTTCGTGGCTATAAAATGGCACTACCAACACATATGAGATGGTGGATAATGTCAAATAATAGGTTATTTTAATCTAATCAAACCAATTCAAGATATTAATTACAAATTCGATCTTTAATAATAACCTTCGCAATATAATAAAATTATAGTTTTTAAGGGTAACTTCAAATGTCCATAAAACAAAAACTTTAAGTAGTTTTCATGAACTAAAAGAACCTTCACATGTGTGTTATATCCTTATAATTTAACCTTATATAATATTTATGTAATCTTAGATATTAATCCATGGAACATGCTATCGTAATCAATCCTGAGATACAACTTTTTTGTAGTGAAGAGATAAGTTCTTGTCCTCTAATTGACATTTTTTCCTCTAGGACCTCCACATGCAAACCCATCACTTTAAACACATACAAATAGGTAAATTACATGTGATATGAATACCAAAACCTACAAATAACCTTGATGCATGTTTTCACAACTTTTAGGGACTTGGAAAGACACTGACAATAAATCTTGCCAAATTTGAAGTGACATTTTGATGTCTCCACCTTTGGTGCTTTATGGCTAGAAATTGGTCTTGTCAACATGTTTGGGGTAGAAGATAATGTATAAGACAATTTTTTTAGCCTAAAATCATGCCTGATCAAGATAGGGAGCACCCATTTTGTCTTTAATAATGCCCTTTTCAATATGATAAAATTAAAAATTTTAGGGTAACTTCAGACTACATAAAACAAAAATTTTAAGTCATTTGCACAAAAAAAAAGAACCCTCACATCTATGCTGAATCTATCTAATTGAGACCCCTATCACATTAATGGAACCTTGGAGATGAATCTATAATACACACTTTAGTAATTAGTCTTGAAATGTAGAGATAATTTCTTATCCTCCAACTAACATTTCTACCTCTAGGCCCTCCACATGTAACTTCATAACTTTAAACACATTTAGATAGGCAAATGATGTGTGCTCTAAAGACCATGATATCCAAATACAAAAGGATGCATGTTTTAAAAATTATTCAAGATCTTGGAAAGACTCACAACAAATTTTATCAAATTTGAATTAGTAGTTTAAGATCTCCACCTCTAGTGCTTTATGGATAGAATCCAACATTGCCAACACGTCTGAGGTGGTGGATGACATCCAAGAATAAGTTGTTAGCCTTCGATCATACTTTCTTGAGATATGGAGTACCTATTTTATCCTCAATAATACCCTTTATATAATAACATATTACTTTTATTAATCTTTTCTTAACTTTAATAATATGAAATTATTTACTAATAGTGTCAACCACATGAAGGCAAAGATTATTTGGCACCACTAACCTACAATTTTTTGTTAATGAGTAATAAAAATGAAATTTATATGTATTACCTAAAAATCAATTAAATTTGGAAAAATTAACTACATCTACATTTGAGAACTCAACATACCTTGGATTTTCAATCCAATGAACCACTAGGATCTATGCTAATCTTAATAGTATAAAAAATAACTTCATGGCATGACTCATAATATTTCCATATATTCTTGTTTAATGGCTTCCCATGATATTTGATCAATTTAATATTTGATTTAAAAATTGAGTTTGAATAGTACATTATATTCTTATGTGTTTTATAGACTTCAAAAAACTATACATTTGAATTTATGATAGGATATCATTAAAGCCAAATTCTAGTAACTACCATAGACCTAGTGGGATAGTCAATGTTTTCCCCATATATGACTAGGGAAGTCAATTATTTTTTTTCCTTTACATACTGAAATAATTATTAATTTGTTTTATATTTATTGTCCTCATCAAAAATAATTTTAAAAACATGACCTATATCATAAAAAATAATTTTTAATGATGATGTCAAGATAAATAATGAGAATAAATAATACATAATGATTAATATTCTATCTGGTTATACTAGATCATATACATGGTCAAATTCATATGATGATGTCATATTTATAAGTTAGAATGATGGTGGAACCTAATATGTGTTGATTGGAATTAAAGGTCTATAGCTCCATTCACCTACCCACTCTTGTGACTCACACTCATTCTAAATAAAGTCCATGCATGCATAATATAAACCTACTAGTTTTCTTGTATGAATAGGGACATAACGTACATTTAAGATATGAAATGAGTGGAGTTTAATTGATCCTATTAAGGTCATATAATCCTCATACTTTGAAAATTTTTATTCCTCCATCAACCATAAGTATCTACAAACACTATAATTTTCTTGACCACAATGGCCCATTTTCTCATTACACCATTCAATAATGGTTTTTACATCAATCAAACAATGACATATTCAAAATTTAGCTCCTCTCTTACTATGAATCTTTTTACATATTTTATAGCACTATCATGGTCCCAATTTCCATGGATAATCTTAGTGAAACTCCAAATATGTTCTACACTAGTGTTAATGTGCATCCTTCTCAACTAGTAGAACATACGTGCATTCTTGAATTGTGATGTGAAATTGTCTGACCAAATATAATGTTGATTGAAATTAATGTTACTCTCAATCAACTTTCCATATAGCATCTCAAAAAAAAATTTGTAGGTAGTTTGTTCATTGTGATCGATTATCACTAACATAGAAATGGTACTTAATTACTAATTTCTATCTTGTGTTGTACTATCAAGTGCATACATGAATTCTATATGAATGAATATGATAACATGTATTGAGTTGTAATACTATGATTGAAATTTAATTTGTGGTTTGAATGTGTAATTCTCTAAAAAAATGGTTACTAAAATAATATAACCAAGTGAGAATGTGTCTTTACTTAACTTGAAATTTTCATCTAACCCTATGTGTGTGCCTTGCATACTCAAATAATTTACTCCCTAAACTTGACCATAAATTCTAAAATGGGCATTTGTTTTGTAACAAACTCACACCTTTTAGATTATTTTCCATATTTTAATTGATATGTCATAGCTTTGTATTTTCTCAAATCAACTAATTCTTGTCCAATTGCACTTATACTATCTTCATGGATACAATTTTTTAATTTTGTAAATGCACCATAAATTATATAATTTACATCTAAACATGTTTTGTTATAATTTTTTTTCCATATGATACTTCACAAAAAATGGGCTAGAATAAAATTCCTATGTTGAGTTTGGTAGAACTTCCCTACATTCCTTAAAAATGTTATTAATATGCAAATTACAACTTATATGGTGATAAACGTCATAGTGAATTGAAAATTCAACATGTTTTCTACAATAATAAGTGGTGTGTGTGTGATTTATTTTCACATAAAAGGGTTTCTCAAAATATCTTTTACTAATAGAAATTTATGGATGTTTTCGTAAAAACTTGGATATTTATGTTTAGGTCATATCCAAGAAATGTTTTGGATGTAGTTCATGGTTACAATAACTACATCTGTTGTATTATTTTCAATACATCTCTTGTATTAGATGAAACTCTTGTATTATCTTTCCAAAATTTTGCAAGTACATTTTTGAGAGCATTGTTATAATTTTTTCCTTTCTTAGTAGTTTATCAAAGAATGACTAGATCTCATTGGTATTGGAATCATTAAGTACTTTACATAGTCTAATTACTTTCATTATTATTTTTATATTTATGTTTAGTGCTCAGCTAGTTTTTTATATCATGAATTTTCTCTCATTTTGACCACTTACTACATAAGTTATAATTATGCATTGGGCAACATTACAATCTTTATTGCATGTTTTTAAAACTATAATATGATATTCATCACATATATTTTCAAAAATTTCCTTGTTTTCACCATCCATTTTATAAGTTCTTAGTCCTAGGGTGTACATTATAAGTCTCATCTTAATCAATTTCATCATTGAAATAAACAATTGAAATTTTTGACTATCAAAGTCTAATTTTTCATAGAAAGTATCCCAGATTCTTTTAGCTAGTATTCTTGAATGGTGGTTAGACATTTTATCAGGCACTGGTTTTAATTTTTTTCATCAACTTCAATTAAGTAATTTTATATGCTACACAAAATCATTGGAGGTGTTACTAATTGTGGGATTTTTTAAGACAGTGTTTCTATATTGTTATATTCACTACTATTTTCTTTATTGTTGCTTTCATTATTTAGTATTTCCACGGGATTTTATTTATTTCTACTTTCATCATTATGTGTTTCCATGTAATTTTATTCACTATTGGTGTAAATCATCATGCATAGATTCATCATCAATGACATTAAAAACCTCATACTTTGAATGTGGACTTACAACATAATTTAGACTTTTCATAAACATTCATCATCATCATTCAATTTAACATTATCTATGACACTTGGTTCATTATGGATAGTGTTTATACTATGTCTTGAGTGAAATATTTAATTTTTTAACTTTTATTTTTATCTCAACACTTGTAATTACTCTAGTGTTTTGTGTTTTAATTTCTTCTTCTTCCTTTAACAAGATCCATCACACATGAATATATAAACTTGATATATTTTGATGGTGGGGTCCAAAAACAAATAACTTGATTCATTTTTATCTTAAATATGTAGGGAAAATAATGATGCAGAGAATGTAAGTGGGGACACAATTCTCAAAAAAGGTTAAAAATAAATGTTGGAGGAAGAGTTTTGTCTATTGTGAAATTAACATGTACACACTATAATGTGTATGCATTATGTATACATAGTTATATATCATATTTCTATGTTATATGATTATTATGTGATGTAATTGGGGTTGATTGATGTCCAAATCACATCCCATAAAACTAATATTAGGTTAAAAATGGTTCAATTATCATGTTGTGGTGTGATATTACAACC
Organism: Torreya grandis; assembly: GCA_037957365.1. Lineage (NCBI taxonomy): Eukaryota > Viridiplantae > Streptophyta > Pinopsida > Cupressales > Taxaceae > Torreya > Torreya grandis. The sequence goes on along the minus strand of JARHVA010001741.1, from coordinate 65,645 downwards.
ATTTGGAAGAGTTCTTCAGGATCCTCCACTCCTAGTCACAATATGGGAACAACCCTAGGTTGTGGGTATCTTATAATAGGGTTGAACCTTTGGAGAAGGTCAGCTTATTTTTGATGGATCACCTAAACTAATGATTATAATTAGAAAAGGATTATAAAGGTGGAAATAGGGATCCCAATAAAGTTAACAAGGTGATGCACCAAATTTAAATGAGGCTCTTATATGCTTAAACACACACTACATTAGCATAAGACAATACTAGTTCACATAATCTGGATAATTGCATAAGTATTTCATAAACTAAGTTTAATAGATAATGAATGAAAACAAAGAGGAGTTATAAGACTCACACTGAGCTCACATCAATGCAAAAAATAACATGAGTTTAGACCTAAAACTAACTTGAGAATCACCTTAAAAGAGGTAAGAAATAAGGACAATGGAAATGGAAAAATATCCTTCACAAGGCCATCATGCACAAGCTTACTAATCACTAATCCAAGGTAAGAGATAGGAAAAGAAAGTATTTTATTGGATTAAGAGGTAGTTATTACAAGTTTTGATAGGGTCTAGCCTTATAAAATGAGAGTCTCTTACTTAGAATTGAGAGAAGATCTTATCAAAAGTGAAAGAGAGTATTTCCTTCTAAAAACTAAGATGAAATTCTTGTGTGGAAGAAAATAAAGTTATAGAGAAAGGGTGAGAGAGGGGAAGCATGTAATCCCATATCACTAAATGAGTCCCCACCTCTTATAAATGCTCAACCATATTTTTATCGAATCATCCCCAGTTCTCTATTGACAAGCTATCTTTCATTTATACTAATAGTCTCTAAATCTTTTCATTAGTCAAGTAACACACTAGAGGATAAGTGCTTGCTGAAGATAATGAGTCATGATCTTGATATGAAGGAAAACCCTAGAGTCCCTAAAAATTTAATCAATGCCCCAATTGATTTCTCCAACTACAAAATCTCCACCTTGGGACTTGAGACACTATCTTTCACTTGACTTTCTTGTGAAGAGAAAATCTTCATATCTATGGATTTGATAGAGACATGACATGTCTACTTTGGGTGGCCATAGGTACCTATTTTTCAAATCTATGACTATGTTAAAGGATGAGACACTCCACTATATGTCATTTAAATCTACATCTATCCCAACCTAAATATAGATTTTTACTATAGATTGAAAACCAATCCAATTTATTGATTTTTGTATAGTCATTATATTGATGTGGATTCATAGGTTACATAGTCTTGTTATGGATTATTATTAGGTATAAAAAACCCATCATGATTTTAAAATTTAATGATAATAGATCTTCACCATTAATAATATTGACTATATAGATATGTCTACTTAATTGTGTTTGATTAAGCTTTAATGGCAATACATGCCCTTTGAAATATTTATTCTAGGTTTGACTTGAATAGTGTTTAACCTCTAATTGAAAAATCCTAGATTTAAAATTTAGTATCAGCCACTGATCTTAATTTGGGATCCAAAAATTGTGCCATCTATCAGTTTCTTATTCATTTTATGGGCCCCACAGCCAGTCTTAGTTGGTTCATATGCTTTCACCATATGGTGGCCACACATTCATCCTCTATTGACTCTTTGACCTTATTTACACCATTGATATGCTTTTTCACAACTTATGTACACTCTATTGATTTATTTGTCATTTTCCATGGTCTTGATAGTTGACAACTTCTCATTTGCTTTTGGGATATGTTGCCTTTTTAACCTTTCACTCATCATTGATTTACTTACCTTCGATTTGCTTAGACCCACTATCTTTGTTAGTCACCATGTACTATTATATCTCTATTTAGATACTTCAAATCTTGACACTTGTCAACCCCACACTTATCCTTAGGAACATTTAAATTTAAATGGCTATTTTATGAAGCTTAAATTTGACATTTACGTGCATGTCCCATTTTGCAAGTTACCCTTAGAATCTTATATATTGAGATAGAGAATTCATCAAGACACAAAATTTACAAGGGACCTTATTGAATTTAAAAATGTCAAGTACATGTGGTATTTTGGCCTTGACCAATTTCCTAAGTGTATTTATTAAATGTGCAACTAGACTGGCTTGTTTGTCCCTATGTGATGTGCTTGTGATGGTCTAGTTCTTCTGGACTTGTATAATAAAATGTTGTCTCTTTATAAGGATCTAATAAACTTATAAAACTTTATACAACCTAATTAATGCCCATAAATGCTTGAAACACCATGAGAACCTACTAGTCTTTTTCACTTTGCAATCCTAGACCTGTTTCCAAGCCTACTTCCTAAGGATCAACAAATTGCACTTTAAGATTACTTAAAGTATTTCAAAATATTTTTAATAAATATGAGATATTCTTCTCATAATTTTATTCCATTCTTTCCATTCATAACTCTTTTCATTTATCCAAACCATTTTTAGGCAAAATATTCTTACGTGAGCCAAATTTAGCCAACATTTTTGGTGACATCTTGGGGTTACATGCCTACTATGCATGAGACTAGTAGCCTTGAACTAATCCATTGGGCATGGAGTCTCAATAGTTATTCCCAAATAAAACTATTATGAGATTGATAGAAGGTTGACCCTTTCTAAAACATCTTTTTGAAGTAATGAGACCAAAAAAACAAAGCTATAACTATGCCCAAAGTACTTACTGAAAGGGAAACACACAATAGAAAAGGAAATGTGCATGAGGTACTTAGAGGAAAACATAAAAAACTAATATAATATGTTACAATGGATGCACGCTCTCTTAATAATAAGGCTTTAAATGAATACCATTGATTGGGATGGGTAATACCTCTCCATTCAGTTGGGAAAGATGGAAAGCATTATATTATTTTCAACCATAGATCAAATAAGGATGACCCCACTAGCTATCAAACTTGGTATGGTTGCCTAGATTAGCCTTATTGGAGTCCCATTTGAGGACTAGGTCCCATTCTTTAAAGTCCCTTATTATATATCTCTTGTCAAAGTCTTTCTTAACTTGAGCTTAATATGACTCCAACGTCTTTATTTCAAGGTCCCTAGTTTCTTCAATCTCCATGAGCTCTACCATTTTCATGTTCATAGGCTCATTTTACATCAAATCTAACTAATGGGATACATCTAAGGTAGGTAATTCAAGAGAAATGGGTAATTTGGATTCCTTCCATATATTAGAACATATGGGAAATTTATAATTGTGACTTTGGGAATCATTGTATCAGCCCATAAGGTTGTCCTTAGCTTTGTATGCCATGTTCATTGATTCTCTTCCATGGTTCTATTGATAATCATTATCAAGTTCTTATTTGTGGACTCTACTAGTCCATTACCTTGAGGGTAGTAATTGAATAATGTGTTAAGGTAGATGCACATATTAATTACCCATTCACTTGTTCTAATGCCAACAAATGCTAAGGCATTATTTAAAATTATAGTATCTAGGACATTGAACCTGGTCACTATGCTATCATATAAGTCCAACATTACTATTTCATTGGCTTCTTTAAGGGACATTGCTTCCGCCCACTTGGTGAAGTAGTTAGTAAAAGTAATCACCCATTTATGTACTCCACTGGAAGGTGGATTGATTATCCCTATAAAGTCCAAACCCCATTACATGAAGGTTTACTCCACCTAAATTGGTTTGAGAGGGAGGGATTCTATTATTTATTTTCTTGCAAATATAGTACACTTCTAGAATTTTTTGACCTATGCATAGGCATATTTGAAAAAGATTAGCCAATAATAGCCAGATCTCATTACTTTTGATACTATAGTTCTTAGAGCAAAATGACCTCCTTCAGATCCATCATGAAACTACTCCAAAATCTTTGTTACTTGATTATTATCTATGAACCTAAGTAGTAATCTATTGAGATATTTTCTAAATAAAACCCCATAAACTAATGTGTAAGATATGGACTGGATTTAGAAATACATTATTTTTTCTTTATCCAAACCTTAGGGACATTCACCTATTACCAAGAAATGTGCCATACTCTAGAGTCAACTTCTATGAGGTGGAGGTGCATCTATCTGTGTGTTGTCTTATGTCACCAAAATAACTTATTTATATTCTTAAATATAATCTACCATATACTCACACAAGACTTTACCTCTTACCAACTTAGTGACTTTAATCTCCACATCATACTCCATGGCTTTGGTAATCCAACTAGCTCTTTTCTCATTCAAATCTTTGTTGAGGAGAAAGCCCTTCACTCTAAGATGAGACACCATAAGATTAACCATATTATTGTAAAGCATTAGTATGAACTTGTTTGGGCTCTTCAAAGCTAAAATAACTTGATTTTTTATGAAAGTATACCCCTTATATCCTTTTATCCCTTGACTAAAAAAGGTAATTAATTTCTCAAGTCCTTCACCATTCTTCTACTTCAGCATAGCTAATATATTATCATATTGACAAAGGTGTACAATATAGAATCCTTTGAGAAGTTAAGATTTATAAATGAGGGTGCTTAAGTAATGGCCTCTTTAATGGCCTATTTGACCAAGTAAACACTTGGGTCTTCTTCATCATGGTAGTGATGGGTTTGATTAGGTTTGCAAAACTAGGGATAAACCTTCTTAAAAGGTTTATTTTCCCAAGGAAGCTTTGGATTCCTTTCTTATGTTTGGGTAAAGATAATGCCAAAATGGTGCTTATTATATTAGGGTCAATGGATAATACTTTTTTTGAGACAATATGACCTAATAGTTTGAATTCATGAATAAGAAACACACATTTCTTAGGATATAAAGAGATCCCATACTCTCTGCATCTTTGGAAGATCAACCTTAGGTGATCTAAATGTTCACTAGATTTCTTAGATAAAACTATGATGTCATCCAAGTAGGCCAGCACTATTTGATATAAAAACCCTTGGAAAGCCATGTTTATGGATCTTTAGAATGTTACCCATGTATTTTATAACCCAAAAGGAATTTTTAATAACCATATATGCCCCACTTGGTGGTGAAGGTAGTCTTATATTAATCTTCATCTCTCACTAGTACCTAGTTGTAGCCTAAATATCCATCCAAAAGGGAGAAACATCTTGAGCCAATAGCTATTTAAAAGAGTTTCTCCATGGATGGCAATGGATAGTGATCCTTCAAAGAGACCTTATTCATATCTCTAAAGTCAACACACAACCTGATCTCCCCATCCTTCTTCCTGATAGGCACTAAGATGGATACCCATGAATAATGCTTGATGGGAAATATGATCTTAGATTCAATTAGTTTGGTCAATTCTTTCCTCATAGGCTCTTCTATTTTGGGGTTTATAGGACTTTGATTTTTCATGATAGGCTTGACATTAACCTATAATTCTATAATATGTTGAGATAACTTGGGATTAAAACCCTTTAGTTCAATGTATTCCCAAGTAAATATGTTTGCATATTGTTTAGAAATCTCAATGAAATCATGCTTTTTAGCCTTGGTGCTTACCTTTCCAAGCTTGAGGTGTTTGTATTTGAGGATAAAAAATCTTTCATAGTTATCCTCATTAGTTTACAACATTGATTTATCCTTCCTCATATGGTCTCCTTCATGGAAAAGACCTTCAAGGGTGAATAGCCCTTTAGGAAGCTTATTGGATATCAATTGAACTATTTGCCCTTCATATTGATGTTGAAAAATTTCTTGGTTAATTGAAGAGAATTATACTTCCTACTATGAGAAACAAGTAATTTGTTTTCAATTTTCAAATACCTACCAATGAGTTTCATTATATGGCATTGATGGTCTTACTACCACTTTGACATGTGGTCGCACTCTGGTCTTTTTCAACTCTTTTGGGATATCAAATTGAGCTCATATAAATAATAATCTATCAACATGCTAATTTTGGTTCCTTGGCACTAATTGGATGTTAAAGGCCTCAAAATATTGAATTAGGTCCCATACCCTATGTTTGTATAACTTCATCAAGGGATTCATAGTGATATTATGGCCTCTAACCTAGTGCACTAATAATTCACTATCTCCATAAACTTGTAATTGTCTAATCCCTTTCTTACTAACCCTTTTAAAGCCATAGATAAGGTCCTCATATTCCACTACATTGTAATAGAAACTAAATTAGGACTTGTAAGAAGAGAAATATTTGTCATTTAAAGAGGATAATGGCATTACCCTTGCACTTATTCCATGTTTGCTCCTTGAACCATCAAAAAATAATTTCCATAAGTCACTAGAGTCTTTTTGGTATCTAATGAGAAATGACATAGATTGATTGTTTTCATGTAAGCATTAGACACCCATATCCCTTTATTTAAAACATTACATGGGATCAACGAATTGATTGTCATTCCATAATTAATCTATAAACATATATGGTATCTCATTAGGATGAGTGTTTAGTTCTTGACCAGTTGTGAATTCATCCTCATCAAGGATAGTGCAATTGAGGTTTATGCTATCTGGCCCATAAGGTTCAATGTGGAATTATGAATGAGATCATATTTTATGGACACTTTGGTCCCATATCTTATTCTGAATGCCCTGTATGACCAATTTGATACTAGATAACCTCTAATCTTTACTATGAATTATTTGGATAAGCATAGTTCAAAATGACATCAAGGATCAATACATATTGAACCACTAAGACACTGGGACAATCATTTAGGGTCATGTTGAGATCTTTGATGATACTAGATGGCCTGGTGGAAGATCCATCCAACTAAAACACTCCTTTATATTGGGGCTTATACTTTAGACCAAGCTAGTCCTCTATGGACTTTGGCATTACTAAGGTGCTTACTCCACTATCTAAGAAGAAATTATACACTAAGGAGTCACTAATGATCACTAAAATGTAGAAGGGAGGATGTTGGATTATCTTACTCAATTTCCCTTCATTAGATCCCTTGGCTACATTGGTGAGATCCATAATTTCTTTGCTTGGTTTCTTTTAAGGAAGCTTGATTTTTGATAATCCTTCTTGAAGGATATATATGTATCTAGGCATGGAGAGTATGTCCCGTATTGTCACACTCACATTATATTTTTTCATTTATTCCACAATATTAATGGGTGAACCACCAACCTTTGGTTGTGCTTTGGGACACACAATTATACTCTAAACTTGTGAGTTTTGGGGAACAAAGGAATCCCCTTGATTATGATTCTTTATACCAATTAAAACCTTTAGATCTATAACATGTTTGTTTGGATATGACAATAATGGATTAGTATTAAGAGGATCCTTGGTTTCTTCCTAACTACCATTCATATTTCTTCTTTTTAACCTTGTATTTATTGCTATTGGGATGTATGCCTAGCTAGAACTAGCCTACTGATTGAGTGAATAACACTCTTCTTGATAATAGTTAACCATTGTAGCTCCCAACTAGCTTGGTCCTTGATCAGGCCCTTAATTTTTTTGAGGATCTTCTAGTTTTATCATCATGGGTACCTCTACGTTCTGAGCCATAAGAGCTTGATTATACCCATAATTTGTAGCCTACTTTTATTGATTATTGAAAGCTTGGTTGAAGTCAGTGTTTGGAACAATAGATTACCCAAAATAATGATTCTAGGGAATGGTTCCCTTGGCATCTTAATTAATATTATTTTTAATAGGGACCAAGGTGTTGTAATTTCTTTCAACATTTGGATTATGTTTTCTCTATCTATTATAGTTAGGCTGCCCTTGTCCTTGGCCTTGACCTTGGAAATTTATTCTATAGGGTATCCTATTTGCTTGATAAGATTGCTACTAAGTATGATATGAGGCTTGGTAAATCCTATTGAATTGTGATTTTTGTCTTTTCACATTCACCAATTCATTTCCCAAGGATTAGAACATGCTCTTAAGCTCTTGAAAGTTCTTATGTTCTTGGGAGTAACCATATTGGCTTGTGGAAGCCTTTTCTTACTTGAGTGTAGGTATGGAAGTAATTTTTGAAGTAGGAGGAATGACATCAAGGAGAGGAATAGAAATAAGAGGTGGTTGGATTTCAGGGAACAAAGGCATTGGTGGTCTAGGTGTTAGCTTGCCATCTTGGACTAGATATTTATTTTCCTTGATTGCCACCTCATATACATTTGGCAATGTATTCCCTCCCATAGACTAGATCATTACTGTAATGTCACTATATAGGGCCTTTAAATAGTAAATAAATGCAAAGTTAGGGGTAAGCCTACTAGAAACTAGGATTTTGTCCCAAGTCTTTTGAAACCTTGTGTTTAAGTCTTGCATGACTTCATGAGGGGCTCTTTTAATTTTGGTCAACTGCTCTATAAGTGACAAATGGTCACTTTTATCTTCAAATCTTTACACAATGCATCTCCTAATTGGTCCCATGATGTAATAGATTTATCAACAAGGCTTCTATACTATTCCAAGGCTTTACCTTTTAAATATATGGCTAATAATCTAATTACTACATTTTATTCATTAACATTATGAATGTTGCAAAAATTAGCTATATCCATGAGGTTTTTTGAAGGGGTTGTCTATTGGTCTCTTGTAAAATAAAGGACACTTTTGAGAGATACTACTAGAATAGGATCATGTTGAGGGATGTACAGAGGATTTTGACCATTAAAGGCCATAAAGGGGAAAACTTTAGGGGATACCATGGCAATGACAGGGTTTAAGAAATATCTTCTTATAGGGATAGGCCTTGAAAGTGATTTAAAAATAAAGTTGCCTTTATATGGATGTGTATTAACAAATCTTAATCTTTTTACTGAGTTCAAAGGTAATTCAAAAAATTCAAAGGGAATACCTCTAGAATTTGATCTTACACTCAACTTTTGGCATGATATGTAGTCACTGCTTTGTTACAAAAATGTTGAATCTTCTTTTGGAGTCACTATATATTGATTATTAGGCACTTGGGCTGATTAAATGAGCTGATGGATAATTAGAGTCACCATTGATGTTTTCACACATGCTTATAAAGGCTATTAGATGAAGAGAACACCAAAAAATTTCACCAAAATGTTCTAGTAATCCCACTAGGCATGACAAAAACTATTGTGGCATGAGATTTCACCCTTGTGGAAGAGTTCTTTAGGATCCTCCACTCCTAGTGACAATATGGGTAAAACCATAAGCTATGGGTATCTTAAAATAGGGTTAAACCTTCGAAGAAGGCTTGATTCCTTTTGATCAATAACCTAAACTAATGATTATACTTGGAAAAGGGTTAGCAAGGGGGAAATAGGGCTCCTAAGAAATATAACAAGGTGATGCAAAAAATTTAAATGAGGATCTTATATGCTCAAAACCACACTAGATCATCATAAGAAAATACTAGCATACACAATCTCATAATCTAGATAACTACATAAGTATTTCATAAAGTAGGTTCAAGAGACAATGAATGAAAATAAAGAGGAGTTATAAGACTCACACCAAACACACATCAATGGTAGAAGGAACATGAGTTCAGACCTACAACTAGCTTGAGAATCACCTTAAAAGAGGTAAGTAAGAAGGGAAATGGATATGGAAGAATCTCCTTCATAAGGCCATCATGCATAAGCTTACTAAACACTAATCCAAGGCAAAAGATAGGCAAAAAAAGTCTTTTATTATAGAAAGAGGTAGTTATTATAAATTTTGATAGGGTCTAACCTTATCAAATGAGAGTCTCTTACTCAGATTTGAGAGAAAAGATCTTAAAAAAAGTGAGAGAGAGTCTTTCCTTCTCAAAATCTAGAGAAAATTCCCATATGAAAGAAAATAAAGATATAGAGAAAGGGTGAGAGAGAGGAAGCATGCCATCTAAGATCATTAAATGAGCTACCATATTTTATGAATGCTCTACCATCTTTTGATCGAATCAACCCTTGTTCTCTATTGACAAGCTATCTTTCATTTGTCCTAATAGCCTCTGAATCTTTTCATTGTTTGAGTAACACGCTAGAGGATAAGTGTTTACCAAAGATAATGACTAATGATATTGTTATGAATTAAAACCTTAGAGTCTCTAAAAATTTAATCAATGCTCCAACTACTTTCTCCAAGTACTAGATCTCCATCTTGAGACTTGACATCATCTTTCACTTGAATTACTTGTGAAGATGAAATATTCATATCTGTGACTATGTATACTTTGGGTGGCCATAGTGTTGATGATTCTAAATGTACCATAGGTGCTCTTCAGTTTTGATGAACACTTCTCATTTTAGGATTCAAACATGCAAGGCATGAGTTGTAGTTTGTGATACTTCGATGATGTACGTAATGGAGTAGAAGGAGAGTACGAGAACTATCCACAATATTTGTTTAGTTTAGTGGTTGGGAGCCACCAGGGTCTAAATATTTAGATATTTATGAATTTGATTATTTCTAGACTAATCTAAATGAATATTAACAATGATATTTAAACTAAAGTGAATATTGATAAAAAATAAGAAAAGGGAAGGGTAAGGTAAAAAAGGAAACATGATTGCAAATTCTCATCTCAAATAATATGACAAAATTTTAATTGATTTTAGCACACATGAACTAATTTATGCTATAAAATAACATGAAATTAGATTACATCACAAATTAGGAAAAATTTAGAGGAAATATAAAAATCATAATTAAAAACCAAGTTCATTTTAAATGTTTGCTACTATGGTCTGACTAGCCTAAGCACATCCAAATGTAGAGAAAAATAAAATGAAGTATACTTGAGATCTTTATAGTTAATCCAGCATTAGCATAAATCAACAACCCTATGATAGAGAATGTGACTCAAATTATGAATAATCCTTTAAACTTATGATGACAACATGTAATTAAAAGACATCATTAACATTTAACAAACTATAAAGACAATCTTTTTAGAATTCCTTAGTTATATTGAATGCTCCTTGGTATACAATTGCCCAAAATCTCTCTCTTTTAACAAAATGGTAATCCTTGCCTATTTATAGGAAATAGAGGTGGTTCACTAGTTAAATTATCAAAATATCCACATGTAGGATAAGGACAATTGTCCTTAATATAAGGATTACAATGTATATGACCTATTACATCAAAATTGATAAAAGGAAACCATATATGCTAATAGGCTAGCATATATTTGTTATAAAAGGATATCATTTTACAAATTACATTGGTAGTGGGCCCCTCAATAAGCCCTATCTAAGGAATTACTTCACCTTGGGGTATTGCTCTTTGATTAGCTCAAAATACACTATAGGCTTCATTAGACAATCCTCCTCTTGACTTGCCAATGTGTCAAATTCCTTGTCAACCTTAGCCATGAGTTATTTAATACATTATGCTTTTGTGATCTGCTTCCCTGAAGTAAGGATGGTGTTAATAATATTTTGATTATCCTTAGCATAATGACCTTGACTATCCTTAATGCCCTAGATGTGGACACCAACTCTTTGCTTGAATTCTCCATCACTGATCAGGTCCATAATAGTAGTTTGAGAAAGGTTATCCATTAGGCTCCCAAAAAGTTTCTCCATTTTGGTTACTAGGTCTTTATCTTCCTTGATGAATTTTTCAACATTTCTACACCATGTGATCAAATATTCATGCTTATCCATCAAAATTTCCATGAGGATATCTAAATGTCTAAGCTTGATGATCTTGAAGTCTAGGGCCTGCTTTATCTTATGCACCTTGATGAGTTCTATTATCTGAGCTTGAGAATACCACAATTTGGTGATTAAGGCTTGTGCCATCTCAGCTTGATAGTTTAAATCACTTAATCTAAGCTTGATTTTCTTTAAATTCTCAAATGTATCTAATAAATATTTATTTAGCACTTGTAATATATCCTCAAGAATTGAGAGTAGGACTTGAGCCTCCAAATATTACTTCTCTTTCTCCAAGTTAAGGATCCTTTGATTCATTCTTTGAATTCTAACCATATTTATTATTTATTATGCCAAAATCAAACTAGCTACATCCTCTTAATGGATGGGATGCTCTCCTACTACCTATCCTTGAATAGGAGTTAAGCCCACAAAAGGTTCCACCTTTTGAAAGGTGAACTCCTTGGTGCTAATGGTGGCCTTATTTTTCACTATTCTCTCCAAACCTAATGTATCTCGATTGAAATGCACTATTGCGTTAGACTCCTTAAATTATGGTTATTCAATAAATTCTACATTTGAACTCTTAGAGGCCCTTGGGGTGTCAATTATCTATATTTCTTTATTATGAATGATCTAGATCCTTCTCTTCGCTTGTCTATTTATAATATCTTGGATGCATCGCTTGGCATTATCTTGTACATCTATGGCAAGTTAGGTTAAGGCCCATGATGGAGAAAGAGATGGGATTTTTTGTAATTTCCCATAAACAAACTAGTCAAGAATGGCTGGTCCATAAATAGGGTTCTCATCACTGAAGAGGTTAGCTTGATTGGTAGGGTGAGTGAAGGTTAACCTAGGTTTATTTTTAGGTGCTAGGGGCACCAAGGCCAATTTTGATTATATTTTTCCTCCATCTAGTGGGGTTAAATCTTTACTTATTTGATCAGAGGGATCTTCCTCCCTATTAGAACCATAAGCATCTGTAATGTTAACAAGGGCACTCTCCACTATTTATCCTATCTCCAAAGCAATCATGTTAATAATTTCTAATAGGAAAGGAGGCCTCTGTGGGGATGGCTATGGTTGAGGAATTTTTATAGGTCTATGCTCTATCCTTGGCTCCTTAATCACAACTTTACCCTTTCCTTTTATATCCTCAGGTTTCCCAACCTAGGGTGGCTTTGTCAATTCTACTCATTAAGGCTCAAAATATTGTCCTCCAATAGGTGGATCATAATGAGAAATCCTAGATGGTCCTAGCAAAAAGTGATAATGTAAGGGATGTAGTTACCATCTCTCTCATAAGGGCTTATTGACTCTAAATAGCCTATGCTCCAACTAAATATTGTAGCCTTTGATCTTAGGTAGGACCTTTTCAAAGTTCTTTGCATTTGTATAGATACCATCTCCCACACCTGGTTGATGTTTGTATTCAATATTTGGGACCTTTTTATCTCAAATGTGATTGGTCACTCTGTTATTAGGGCCCCACATCTTAAGATCATCAAGATGGAAATAAAAATAATTTTTGTGGATCACCATAATTTCTAGTTGTTTCTAATCCTTGATCATAAGCATGCTAATGTCTAGTGGAAAGGGGTGGAGCTGACCTTTCTCTTGCATATCCCATCCACACCTTAGATTATTTGATAAGATATCTCTTGCTCTATAATATTACTAGGGACATGAATGGGAAATCAGTATGGTTGAGTCATGATTCCATCTATTTTTATTACAATACAATCTGAATAGAACCATACATCCCCCATGGCTTCTACTTGCTTTTTGATTTGAGGGTGGAGTATTGGCATAGGGACACTAGTGTTTACCTCATAGATAGTTGGTAAAACACCATCATAGATAAATTTCATGTGATTCTTGTATTTAAATATATGTAATTTAGAGTAGTGGTGAGAAATAGTGGTTTTACCATCAAGGGACCAATTTCAAATGCCAGGGAAATCTACAGAGACCAAAAGTGAATCCAAAATGTAGGAAATTATAAATAATTTTATGGAGGTCCTTCTCTTGATGGTTGTGAATTAATTGGCCAAGAAAAATATTATTAGGTCTCCAATAAGAGGGGTTAAGTTTCATTCTAACATGTAATGAACATAAGATACCCAGACCTTACTTACATAAGTAGTGGAAGGGGCACCAAAGGCTCTATTCAGTAAGGTCATATCTATCCTAGTGACATCCCTAAATTAGATAATAGGAATCCCACCATTAGTGGACCTAAAAACATGGGAGCCTTGGATTAACTAAGGTGTGAAGACTAAATCCAAGTTTTGGGTGTTTGTCCACTCTCTCAAGGATGGGAGATCAATATGAGGTAATGGGAACTTATAATAAGTTTTAAAGGACATAGGTGTGATGCATGCAACATTATTAATGATTCACTCTTGAATGATCCATTCCCCATCTATTCTAAAATCAATGAAAATAGGAGCAAGGAGGTTGATACAATACATTACCTCTAGTTTGGCTACAATATGGTGGAGGCTTGCCAGTTGAATTGAGACTAGGTCATTATATCTCTAGTACACATCAGAATTCTTCTTTTCCTCCTAGGAAATTGGTTTTAATTCCTCCATAAGGAAGAATAACGCAGACTAGTTTTTGATTCCATGCATGTTTAGGGTTGTCAAGTCTAGCTTTGTGTCTTTGAAGATCCTCCCCTCACTATCTGAAGTTAGATAAAGCTCTACTTCCATCTTCATCTGTTGCTTTCGTACCACCATTGATGACACTAAATTATATTTTTAAGGTCACCAAAGGTTTCACTAGGGCACTTGATTCAAGGTTTAGTTGTGTTATTTTTATTGCTTTGTGACTAATTGAGCCAAAACTCAAGTCTTCTTTATAGAGGGCTTAGGGTTTTTTGAGCATTAATGGTAGAAATATCTAGTTTATTAATCTTATATGTGATTAATATTTGATGGGACCTTATTTTCATGTCCTCTACACTTTTAAGCTTAGGAGATATTTGATTTGAATTCTCCATGCTTATGTGGAGTCTATATGGCATGGTTCTATGCCTTTCATGACAATTTTCATATATGCTAGTTAAAGACTAGCCATTGGCTTTCAAAATTTTTCTTTATTTCACATTGATAATCCAAATCCTAGTTCCTATGTTCTTATTAGTCCCTTGATCTTTAAGTTCATTTCTATGCCACTTATCACCCCAACAAATCTTCCCCATGCTGCTTACTTTCTAGTTGCTAATCTGGCCATGTGTTAGCCATGTGTCAAGTTGTTGGGGCCTTTAAAAATTCTTTGAGCTCATTGCACCATTGGATCAAATGTAGTTATTGAGTGATCATCATTGATTTTTACAAGGTCTAAGTCATTTAATTAAGCACCTTTATTAAATGGGTCCTATTAGATTTTCATCCTTCAAATGGCAAGTTACCACACATCCTCCTCATGGGGCACTATGTTCCTTTATCAGTTACCCTAGCCATGGGTAGGCCATGTGTCGAGATCATAAAGCCTTTAAAAAGTCTTTGGGTTCGACACATCATTAGATCAAATCCAACATGCGAGTGATCACCATTGGATATTGCAAGATGTACACCTTTTAATTAGTTCCATGACTATATAATCTTAGATTTAAAATGATGTTCCTAAGGTCCTTTTATGTTAAGAAACACAAATTAACTTAGCTTAAAGCCTTTTATGATAAGTCTTTGTATGTAAAAATGTTATTAATTCCTTTGAAAGGGTCTTTAAAAATTCCCCCTTTGCTTAGGCTTTGAAAACTTATCTAGGTTAAATTTGGTAGGTTTGATAACATCAATTACATCCTCACAGATGTAAAATGATGGGAGCAAGCTTATCAAATTTAAGATAATGGAATATCTTTGGTCTAATAATTGAGTGCCACACATCAAGCTCTCAATTTTTTTTGGGGCTTTATAGTCAATGCACGCTATCAGATTAAATCCCTCGAGGCATTGAGGATTACTGAATCATAATCTGAGTGCTTGGTAGAAATTAGTCTCCCTTTAGATGTTGGCTTTTGTTCACACCATTAGATCAAATCCTCTGATTAATCACAAGGCATTAGATCTATAAAAGTTCATGAGCTTTAAGTTAAGGCCCAATATTTATAAAGTTTTAGACTTTTTAAAAGTTTATTTGTGCTTGCAAACACCAAGATATTTAAACCTTAATAAAAACCCATTTAATCAAAAAGGGCTCTTGGGTTTTAAAATGGAAAATAAAAGGTCCAAGTTTTGATTTTATATTAATGTTTGGTCATGTTCAAAAGCATAGTCAAAGCTTAATATAAAGTTAGACTTAAGGTTTCTATAACCAAAAGGAAATATAATTTCCCACCAAACTTTTCCCATAGACATTTGAATTCAAACCCCTAGGGTTTAATATTTAGGAACCCTAGATTTCCCCATAGAACCTACAAGTAATCACCTCAAAGACAATAATTAGCAACATTTGTCCATAAAACATAATCTTAACCAGATATACCAAGGCTCATATTTTTTTTATTGAATTGCCTTTAAATTTCAAGAGAGAATAACCCTTTCACATTAAATCTAAAAAAATAGATGTTTTGAAACATTGACAAGGGTCCCCTTTTAGAAAAATAAAAAATGGGGGTATGTTGGTCTCAAAAAATGGTGACTCATAGGGGGAACATAGCAATAAGTTGGAACTGAGGGCTCTAGTTTAGACCTATACATAAGTTTTTTTTTTAATCCATTTTGACATATAACATCTCCTGAGTTGCTTCTTGGTTGAAACAAGCCTCTTATGTGTAAAGTTTGAACTTGGATATTAAAACAAAAAATGCAATGTGTTCTTTGATTACACTTACCATTTGTCATGAGACTTCAAGAAAAAATGTCTAGGTTCATATCATTTTGGCCATTGCATTTGAATTTGAGTATATTTAAATATTCTCATTAGAACAAGTAATCTTAATTTAGGGGAGGCTTGAACATTGATCCACTACCATCCAAGCGTATATAGCCTTGACATATATACCTTTGGCTCCACTCATGGCCTTGCTCTACTACCATCCAGGTGTCTGTGGCCTTAGTGGAAATTCATTGAATCACCTCTAACTTTGCATCTTTTGATTTAGCATTAAGTCTTTCTTTCTTTTTTATTTGTAACAAAGGTTGGGAGGCAAGATAACTAAGTTTAAGGATTTAGTTAGATGTACTAGCCTTAGGATACTCTCCTTTAGTTGAAACTTTAATCCTAAATAAGGATGTGTTTTATGTGTAAGCATGAATGTGAATTAACAAATTGAATTCACATTATACACATATGATTCTTCTTAAAACCAAGCTTTGATTTAGAATAAGGATTGAATCTTTGTGGGACATTTATCTCTTATACGCATCTATGCCAATGCCCTTGGTTGTATCATGATGCTTTATCACCACCTCATTTTCACTTTTGTTAGATTCATACTCACACCTTTTAAGAAATTATAAACAAAGATAATCTATGAGACTTTAATATAACCAAGGAACACCACCAAGCAAAAACAAAATGAAACACAAATAAACAAACATCAAAAATAGACAATCACAAACAACCAAGTATATACAAGCCCAATAAGAAAAAATAAATCAAGAAATGAAACTAACTAGCCTACCTACTCTAACCTTAACAATCTTACATATTTATTTGATGAAGACCCCTAGTGGGGCAACAACGAAGTAATGCTTGAGGTATTGTCCATTGTTGGGCAAAGTAAACTCTATTACTTGAAGATCCTTTAACCTAAAAGTGTTGTTGCCTAAGATTTATACAATTTGGTATGGACCAATTCAAAAGGGGGTAAACTTTCCATGTTTTCCTTTAGGATATGATGCCTTATCCTAGAGAATGACTAGGTCTCCTTGTTTAAACACCTTCACTTTAGACCTTTTATAAAACCATCTTTTCATGGTTGATTAGTGCTTATAGAAGTCTAAAAATGCCTTTTCTCTAGCATCTTCCATTTGAATGATGTCCAATATCTTGAAATTAGTAAGTTCCTAGATATTCTCCATGTATTCTTGCATGAATGTGAATGTAGGTGTAGACACCGAAATCGTGTCGACTCCCCTGGTCACTCCCCATCTTATTCTTCTTCGCCTATTTAACCCTTGTCGATCACTTGTTCCACCAACCTTGACCCTGGCAGCATGTAACAATGAGCACAGAGCTAAAGCTAGACTCTATCCCCATTGTGCATCTGCCGACGACGGTCTTTACTCGGCCGATGTCGCCGACGTCGGTCACTTATCGGCCGACGTCGGCAATCCTGCCGACGTCGGTCACCTTGCCGTTATCCGTTATCAGTTATCATTCGATTTCTCGAAACGGTTGACAAACCGTCTCTGGAACCGTCCCTCGCCTTCATCAACCTCCACCAACCATTTGAGACCAGACCCCAAACGCTATCCTGAACGCTATTCGAAACGCTGATCAATCGAACCCCGAGTAATCATCAACCTGCGAACTCTGACATCAACACTCTCGGCATCAACCAACCTGCACTCAATCCGGCACTGCACAGACAACTCCAACTATGGCTTTCATCGCGTCTTTTGGCAGGTAAGTATTTATTCTGTTTATTTTATTTCTTCCTTAGTTATTATTTATCAGTTCTGTTATCTCAATTCCTCAGACCCGACCTGACCTTACCCAGACCTTGTCCCAACTCTGTTCAGACCCAGCATCCCTCGTTTACATCCCTGCCCCTGTCCCGACTCTCTCAGACCTTGCCCAGACCCTGTCCCGACTCTCCCAGACCCTATCTCGAACCTGTTCAGACTTTTTTAGAACCTGCCCCTACCAACACCGGTCACTACCCCGACCGACGATGGCACCTTAACCGACGTCGGCACCTTCCCAGACTGACACTGGCACAACAGAGACCGACGCCGGTGACTGTGCAGAACAGTGCTGCATATCAGGTACGCATTTTATTTTCTGTCATTTATTTCTGTCATTTCATCTTTTATTATTTACTTTTGTCCAACATTATGCTTTTTATCAGTGGGTTGATATCCTTTTAGGGAGTCTTCATACCTCCGGGATCGGGCGTTCGCCTGACAACCCACCATATCTTTGACTAACATCTTTCCGTGTTTTAGTCTCTTTTTCGCAGGTGTCATTCCTCCACAACCAAAGAGGAGAATCTTCCAACGTCTGATTTCAGTGCGCTCAACTTTATCAGGTACTTCTAGCCTTAACCTTTTATTTCAGTTTCTTATTTCTTCTTTGAATGTAGAAAGCAATTTTGCATAGAAACATTCTGGCACGCCCGGTGGGACCCTAGGTCCTCCTTGGGTTCTTTCTTTCTTTCGTTCATTTAGGCGCATTAGGTTTCTTCCTTTTCACCTCCTTTCATCTCTTCTTAAACGACACCATAAGCAGAACTAAAATGAACATTTCTTTCTTACACTTTTAGACTAGCTAAACTCATATTCTTCGACTCTTTCTCCATTCGTCTTCATACGAACAAACATTTCAACTTGGACATTAAAACACTTTGCATTCATTTCTATTTGCCTGCATCTCTTAGACCACACATAGTAATTAAACCGCATATTGAATTAATCTAGATCACTTCATGTTACACGACCAAACCACCTGCACAAAACAAACATTTTAACTTACCTGAGACAAGGCCCGACTGGGATTTCATCCCCCAGCGGATACCTTACCAGTCCTGGTGACCCTACTTGGATTTCATCACCAAGGGGGAAGCCCACTCCGTTCTCTGGCGGAGTATAATCTCTAGGCGAGGTATATCTTGGCTAAGCGAAACCAGCTAACCACTGGAATCGTGAAGTGAGGGGAGCTTGCTCCTTAGCACCAGGCCACGTACCAGAACCTAACACAGACTTCTTGAGCACCATAACAAAACCCAAAACCTTCCATAGACTGCTTCTTCTAGGACCCGACTCACAAAACCAATCTTCCTCTACACACATTCTAAGGCATAAGCCACTATAATCCTAATAATTTACTTCTAGGGTTTTAGGATCTGCTTGTGTCTTCATCTTTTTGGTTCTTATTTGCTTGTTTGAGCTTGTGAGGATGTTCTTCCTTGCCTTGAATGGTTCTAACTCATAGCCAAGCCAAGGCTCTAGTTGATCACGCGAGGCATCATCCTCTTCCGTCTACCCCGCCTACAACCAACCGTATAATGGAGTTCAACTCAGAAACTGAAAGAACTCCTACCAGACCATCTCCGACCCAAACGCCTATTATCCCAGAAGGGGACCAAGATTTCACATGATTCTTGGACCTCAATACCGCAGCCTTGCAATACTATCTCGCGAATAGCCGAACGCGAGACTCCTCGGGCAATCCAATCTATGGAATGCCGACTTCTCTTCTCGAAACTACAGCCGTATCAACGGCATCCGTAGTCCAACCCTTAGATACCTAGGCTGTTACCTCAAACAATGACCAACCTCTTACCAACCATCCAAGTGTGGCTTCTCCTTCCATCGTTGGGCCCACTTTCATCGAGGTTTCGGCCCCCAATCAATCTCAGTCCACTCAACCACTTTCTACCCCCTTTCAAAACTTGGTCGTCTCCATTTCGCCTACCCTTACTCCTATCAACACTAGGGTGGCTACCCATCCATTGGCCCATGTTACCTCTAGTCAACCTCCCATGACCACATCAAACCTAGCCATGTCTTCTATCCAACCATCCTTAGTCACTTCTTCTGTCCCTACGACTAGTCATCCGTACGTTGCACCCTTATTGGTACAACTGACTACGTCGTATACCTCTTCCAGCTTTTTTCAAGCACCTTACAATCTAAGAGGCGCTCCACCCGCCAATTCGTCAGTAGATATTATCAAGATGCTGATGGATAAAATGTCCAACCTAGAGACCTCCATTACCGGCTCGCGTAATACGCTCTCGTACGAACAAATCTGCAACGAGCCCATCCATCCTTCTGTCCCTATCAGACCATATCCCAGCTAGTAGGAACTTCCTAAGTTTTCTCATTTCCAGAGCAAGGAAGACCCACAACAACATTTACAGGCATTCAGACACGCCTGTTACCTTATCGCCCACGACGAAGCGTTACTCTTACGCACGTTTCCCATGTCTCTCTCGGGTGCTGCACTTGATTGGTACAGCTCTCTTCCCAGTCATTCCATCCTCACGTTCACTCAGCTGGCCCAGCTCTTCCTCGATCATTTCTCCATCAATATCACCAAGAAGGTCTCCATCACAGACCTCTATTCTATCCGCCAGTTTGAGGATGAATCCATTGCTGATTTCATCGCTCGGTGGAGGGGCCTTATCAATCAACTTTCATTTTCCTTACCCCAGCCTGAGCTTATTGAACTTTTCTCTCAAGCCTGTGCTAAACATATTTCTTTTACCTTGAGGGTTCAAACCTTCCGCACTTTTGACGAAGCCTTCACGATGGCTCGTAAACTTGAGTTACGTGCCGTTGAGGAGAATAAAGTCAAGTTGCGGAGTAAGAATCCCAACTCCAAAACCAATGACCCCTCTTCTAAGCCTTCCTCATCCAATTCTAAATCTAAAACTTCAACAAATGCTGTGGTTGTTAGATCTTCTTCCTCTTCACCTTTAACTAATCAATCTGAACCATCCACATCTATGAGCGCCACTCGTCAATTTCAGCAGAGATACATACAGCGATAGTTTACTCCACTTGGAGAATCATACGCATCTGTGCTGGAAAAACTCGTCAAACAAGGGGCCATCAATCTCCCTCAGATCCGACCTCCACCACAATTTGATCCCTCACGCGCCATCCCTGCGTGGTATAGGGAAAATGACTTCTGTAACTACCACCGTGTTAAAGGTCATGACACGGGCAACTGTAAAACCCTTAAAAACATAGTCTAAGACATGTTGGAAAAGGGTGACCTCATCCTCGACAATCCTAACGCCCCTCCTAATCAGGGTATCGATATTTTCAAACAACCATTCCCTAATCATCCACCAACCCAAAACAACGTCCAGACCTTGACTGACAATACCCATGAACATAATATTCGAACAGTCAATACGGTCTCGCCCCTCATTTCTAACCAACCCCAAGAGGTGAGTTCATCCATCAGTCCATCACATATGGACGAACCTCTTTCACCGGCTAGTTCTCCCTCAACTTCTCTCATTTTAGAGGATGCCTCGACCTTACCAGCACCGCCAGTTTCACCATCTTCCTTCTTGCTGCCCATGGAAGACCCAACCTTTCCTACTCCTCGACCACAAGTGGAGGGCACTATCATCCCTGCCCTTTACCCGCTTGAAGAGCTTCATTCTCCAGTTTCTTCTCCACCCAGAGAAGAACCTATCTCTCCTTCATCTCCAACCAAACATGAACCTGTTATGACTTCACCATGCTTTAGGCCCAAGACTACTACATCCGTCTTACCTTCAGTCCCACAACCATCGACGTCTTCTCAAGAGCCCAAACTTCATCCTGTATCTTCTCAGCCATTTTCTTGACTAGTGGAGAGACTCGAACTCCTCCCTTCTAGGAAAGTGGAACATCAGGGATTGTGGGACCGTCTCACAGCTCTTCAACAAGCCCGGGCCCTCTCATCTCATGCTGCTAATCCTCCCATGGCAGAACCTCCTAAGACTATCAACAAAAATCCGATCTCCACTTCCAAACCGTCTACATCTTCATCAACTTCATCAAAACCAAAACCCTCATCTACTCTGCCTAAACCTATCAAATCGCTTGGCGTTCGCCCCCTCTCCACCCTCACTCATCCACAAGTGAAGGTGGACTTAACCCAAACTTCAACTAATAGTAGTCTTCAACCTAAATCTCAAAAGACTGCCAAACCACAGAGGCGAACGCCTCTTCTTCCGTCACCATTGCCCTCCATTTTGGGCCCGCATCCTTCAACCCTAACCAGAGTCCTTCCCACTCCAACCTTTAATCAAAATTGATTGCCTCCTTTGCTTCCTTTACCGACCACTAGCTTACCCTCTCCTAAAAGGGCGATACCTCTCACGAAGAGTGTACTGTCTCAACCTGTCATCGCACCATCAACCCAGAAGGTGGTACGAAAACCCCCTCCAACTTCGCCCAAGCAAAAGTCACCAACATCGCATACATCAATGAGCACGGATCCTTTAGTGGGTTCATACTCTTTAATCTTGCAACAACTTTTGCAAACTTCTAGCATAACTCTTCCACCCATCAAGCCTTTCCAACCTCTCGGGTCTAAACCCTCCTGGTTCGACGACACGAAGATTTGTTTATATCATCGTACACCAGGACATGACACTGAGACTTGCTGTGCCCTCAAGGCTGTCATTCGTTGTTATCTGGAGAAAGACACTCTTCTCTTTGAGGACACTTTCGACCGCCCCCTGACTCCTCATAAACCATCCACCTCTTCAAATCCATCCACATCTCATCAACCAGTTACAACCCCTTCATCATCTTCACCTCCCATCTTTGAAATCAATGCCATTCACATCACCACGAAGTCACAGAAGGACAAGGTGAAAGAAAAAGCCGCCATTCCTTGGACCTACCCTTTTGTCAATCCACCTCAACCACCTAAGCCTAAGATTTCTATCCTTGGTGCGCCTCAACCCTCCTCTTCTTCTTCTTCTTCTGGACCAATCCACGACTCCATGTTGAAACAGCTTCACCAGACGCCTGTGAAGATGTCCCTCTACGATCTTATCCAAACCTCGCCCCAACATCGTCAGGCCCTCATCCAAGCCCTACAGGCAGCGGAGGTCCAACCCAAGGATCCCCAACCACTTGCTGCCCTTGTCCACTCCTTAGCCCCTATTGCCTCCATAACATTCAGCGATTCTGAGATTCCCACATCCAACACAAAAGATCAGGATGCCGCCCTCTTCATCACTACCTATATCGATCGGACACACATTAAATGCGTTATGATTGACGGAGGCGCTAGCATCAATATCATCTCCACCCATGCCTTTGATCAGTTGGCTCTTCCCAAGAATTGCGTCTCCAAAATTGACGCGATCTTGCACTCTTTCAATGACACTACTGCCATGACCATTGGCACAGTCATCCTTCATATTCGCATAGGTCCACGCACAGTCCCGGAGCTCTTCTACATCATCGAAGGAGAGTTCCAATACAACATCTTGTTGGGTCGACCTTGGATCCGTGCCATGTCCTGTGTCCCCTCCACCCTGCACCGTTGTGTGAAGTTTGAGCATGACGGACAAGTCCACACCATTCCCGCTGACCCTTCACCTTTCAAAACATGCAATACCACCTACCATCCAAATGATGTCCTCATTCCTATCAAGCCGTTAACCCCGGCACTGCCTCCATCTGTGGAAGCTTCAACCAGTTCGCAACAGGCGGTCGCCCTTACACCTCCCCTTCAAGTGATAACCACAGACCCCATGGAAGACATCTTCCAAAGACTTTCATTGGGAGAATATCACTTTCTGGCTTTAGACATGTTCCAAACTCCACAAGAGTATGGACGCCTTCATCACAGCCCCACCTACGACCATCAGATAGGGATGATCATACCTTATGGTCCCCCTCACCTTCGCACTAACCTCGTCTATGGGGGGCTTAATCAAGCTCCTCTTGACGATAATCCTCTTTCTTCACCTCAACCTTTCACATCAGATTTCTCGTTTCTTGGCAACCCCGCCTTTGCACACACTTACCTTTACAGGTGTGCATGGAAGGGTTTTGGTTTCGCACGCTATGAGCAGGGCTCCCATCAGCCTATCCAACCGCTCAATGATGACGACGCCAAGAAACAGTATGGTCTGGGATATCACGACCCCACTCAAGACCTTGTAGACCTTTATCCTGAACCAATCCTTGACCAATCTCCTCCACACTCGCCTATTTCGCCACCTTCACCTATGGAGTCAATGGTTTCCATTCCTCCTAGTTTTTTTTTTTCCATAAACACTATCCCCCTAGACCCCTTGACTTATCAGCTCAATGGGGTGTCCAAATCTCTCCCTCTCATTCTTCCCAGCATGATCGAAGATGAGTCGGCAACCATCCACACTGTT
Organism: Torreya grandis; assembly: GCA_037957365.1. NCBI lineage: Eukaryota > Viridiplantae > Streptophyta > Pinopsida > Cupressales > Taxaceae > Torreya > Torreya grandis. The sequence goes on along the minus strand of JARHVA010001741.1, from coordinate 41,083 downwards.
CATTGCATTGACGATGACGCCATTCTTTCTTACATGGGCGCTGACGATTCTTTTATCAGCGCTCCCTCCCTTCTGAGACCCAGGTTATGTTAAATGAATCAACCATTGACATCAACCTTCCTTCTTCTGATGTTCCTCATGTCTTAAAGATTGGCCAATCTTTAGACGCTCAGGAGCAGCTTGACTATACCTATTTCCTCTCCGACCATAGCAAGGCCTTTGCCTGGACTTACAGTGATATGCCTGGCATCGACCCCACCATCGTTACCCATAACATTGTCACCAAACCAGAGGCTAAGCCTATCAGGCAAAAGCTTCGAAAGATGCATCCTCGCATTGCCCTCCTTGTTAAAGAGGAGCTTCAGTGCCTCCTTTCTGTCTCCTTCATCCAGCCCATCGACTATCCATAGTGGGTCTCTAACATCGTCCCAGTCACCAAGGCAACTGGGGGGATTCGGATCTGCACAGACTATCGCGACCTCAACCTAGCCTGTCCCAAAGACGACTTTCCTCTTCCTAACATCGACCAGCTTGTTGATCTTACGGTCGGCCATGAGATGTTATCTCTTATAGACGGGTTTTCAGGATACAATCAAATCCTGATCGCTCCAGAAGATCAGCACAAGACTACTTTCATCACCCCATGGGGGACTTTCTGCTATCGAGTCATGCCTTTCGGCTTGAAAAACGTAGGCGCCACTTATCAATGCGCCATGACCTACATTTTCCACGATCTCCTCCACAAAATCATGGAGGACTATGTGGATGACCTGCTCGGCAAATCCAAGCTTCGCCGTGACCATCTGACCATTCTCAGAATCATCTTTTCTCATCTTCTTCAGTACCATGTTCGTCTTAACCCCAAGAAATGTGTTTTTGGGGTCATCTCTGGCAAGTTTCTTGGCTTCATTGTTTCCTTCCATGGCATCGAGATAGATCCCGCCAAGATTCACGCTATCCTCGAAATGCCTCCCCCGACTAATCTCAAGCAGCTTCGCAGTTTGCAAGGCAAGCTCCAGTCCATTCACCGTTTCATCTCGCAGCTTTCAGACCACTGTCAACCTTTTCATCATCTCCTTAAGAAGGACGTCATTTTTACATGGGATAAGAATTGTCAAGAGGCTTTTGAAGCCTTAAAATGCTATCTAGTCTCTCCACCAGTCCTCATTCCACCTAAAGACGACCAACCCTTCTACCTTTATATCTCAGCCACTCACCATTCATTAGGTGCCATGATCGCGCACCGAGACGAGCATCACCGTGAGCAAGCCGTCTATTACATCAGCCAAACACTGGTTGACTATGAAACTCAGTATACCCATATTAAGAAACTCTATTTGGCGTTAGTCTTTACTGCTACTAAGCTTTGCCACTATCTTCTTAGTCACAAAACCTTTGTCATCACCCACACCGACCCTCTCAAGTATATGCACTCCAAGCCATATCAAAATCAACGTATGGCTCGGTGGCTCATGCTGCTTGCTGAGTTTGATCTCGAATTCATCCAGCAAAAATCTATCAAGGGGCAAACCATCACTGATCAACTAGCAGATGCCCCTCTTCCTGACAATCAACCTTCGCAGTGTGAATTCCCTGATGAGTCTATCACTGCGCTTTCCTCCGATGACACCACCTATCAGATGACTATGTTCTTTGACGGTTCCAAATGCCAACTAGGTGGAGGTGCTGGGGTTATTCTCATTCCATTCAAAGGAGAGCCCATGCGTCTATCTTTTAAGCTCGACTTTGATTGTACCAATAATATGGCCGAATACGAGGCCTTAATTTTGGGACTTCAGACCGCCCTCTCTCTCAGCATCAAGTCCATCAACATCTTCGGTGACTCACAGCTCATCGTCAATTAGGTCAACGGTTCATACCTCTATAAAAATGAAATTTTGTAAAGGTACAAAAACCGTGCTGACTTTTTCCTTGCATCTTTCGATCATTTCCTCTTGCAGACTATTCCTTGATCCACGAATAAGTTTGCTGACACTATGGCTTATCTTGCTTCCCATATCCCATCTTCCTCATCTGCATCCAGACTTTTTGTCACGGTGCGTCGTGTGCCGTTGCCTTCATATATCTCTCCTCACATTCATCATGTCAACACTATAGACCCAAGCCCACAAGATGCTTGGTATAAGCAACTTGTAGACTTCTTATCTTTCTCTGTCATTCCTCCCAACCTCTCTAGTAATGCACGATGAGCTTTTATCAAGCGTACTGCTCGCTATACCATGCTAGGGGGTCTTCTCTATAAGCGAGGCTTCGACGGCCTCCTTCTTCGCTGTCTCACCTCCACTGAATCATCTCAAGCCATTCAACAAGTCCACGACGGGATTTGTGGCAGACATTTCAGTGGGAATTCGGTTGCCAAGCGCATCCTTCGTCTGGGCTATTATTGGCCTTCCCTTCATCAAGACTGTAGTGATTATGTTCGGTGTTGCATCAAGTGTTAGCAGCACTCTAACTTGCTTCATCTCCCCAGTCATGCCTTACAAATTGCTCAAGATTTCTGGCCTTTTTCTCAATGGGGTTTAGATCTCATCGGTGAGATTAATCCTCATTCGTCTCTTCGTCATCAATCCATCATCACAGCCACTGAATATTTCACCAAGTGGGTGGAAGCCATTCCTCTCGTTTCCACAAAAGCCGACAAGATCATCGACTTCATCAACACCCACATCATCTGTCGTTTTGGTGTCCCTCATAAAATCATCACCGATAACGGCAAGTCCTTTAAAAACAAAACTGTCCAAAAGCTATGCGACTCCTTCGACATCAAACTTAGTTTCTCTTCGCCTTACTACCCACAAGCAAATGGGCAGGCCGAGGCTTCCAACAAAATTCTCACCAAAATTCTCATGAAAGTGGTCAGTGACATAGGCAGGGATTGGCACATTCACATTCCCTTCGCTTTGTGGGCCTACCGCACTAGCATCCGAACCTCTACAGGTGCTACTCCTTTTTCTCTCGTGTATGAAACAGAGGCTGTCTTACCTCTCGAAGTATAGATCCTGTCTCTCCGCATTTCTCTACATGATATCCTTTCCAACGATGACTTTCATCAAGATCGCTTAGCTCAACTTGAGTTACTTGACGAACGCCGTCTTGCTGCCCTTAATCATCTCCATGTCTATCAACGTCGCATCAAACACACCTATGACAAAAATCTGTGAGAATGAGATTTCAACATCGGAGACCTCGTCCTCAAGGAGAATCAACACATGACCAATATGGAGCGAAGTAAATGAGGCAAGTTTGCTCCTAATTGGCTCGGACCTTTTATTATCATGCACAAGTATGGATCAGGGACTTATCGTCTGTCTTCTCTTGATGGATGCCCAGAACCTGAGCCTCTTAATGCGTTGCATCTGTGACCATTCTATTGCTAGTCGAGTACTCGTCCACTTGACACTTAACTTGAGCTCATCCCTTGAGCAATCCCCATCCTCTTAATCCTACCTCCTTTCAACCCTATTCCTCTTAATAATTCCTATAACCCTTTTATGCGGTATGGATGCTTTGTCCTCATAAAAGGGAGTCCTTGACCTTCTATAATCTTGTCCATGACTCACATTTCTATAAAAACAAATCAAGATGTCAAAACATATCCATGGTCACTATATCAATATCAAAATCAAACAAACAGACTGCTCCCTCGAAGGACAGCTGTACTATCATTGCTGTAATAAATAGACTGCTCCCTCGAAGGACAGCTATTCAAAAGCCTTTATATTAAACAAAAATCTAGACCACTCCCTCGAAGGATGGCTATGACTAATTTGGCAATAAACAACATTATTTTAGAAGCTTCTCGCATTGATCAGCTTCACAACCTGACCACCAAACAAATGACATCTCTATGCAGGCTTCCCGCATTGATCAGTCTGCGCCAAAAAAAAAAAATAAATAAATAAAATTTGAATAAGTCATGGACTTGACTTATAGTTGTCTCAGGGTCTCCTATAAAAAGGGGCATCGTTATCTTTGCTCTTAAAATGGGTTACCCTTCTTCCTCCTCCTATCACCCACTCAAGGGACTTCGAGCTCACTTTAATGTCGAAGTGATTCGATTACCGCTCTAACATAACTATGGTCAACGACGTCACGCATGAATGGGGCTCTTGGTTCTCATAACCCCTATCTATGCTATCTTTTTGGTCCTTGTCAATGAAAGAGCAATATGCTTTTCACTTCTTCTACACTTTGGTCACATTCACCTTCATCACTTGTCAATCGACTCAACTCAACTCTCTTTTCAAACCATCAACCTGACCTAGCCTATTCACCCTAGTTTCTATGGACACCAATACACATGGAAACTATCGACCCGCCACAATTTATGTTCAGCATAAACCAATACTTGCTGAAGCATAAATAAACCTCAATTCATTTTTAGCATACATCCATCACGAATATGGAATATTGCTAGGGATGAAAAACCCCTCAACCAATGTTGCAGAATACACCATTTGGAAAAGGCTGCAACATCTTTTTTTTCTCATCATTTCATCCAATCATCGACCAATCTATCAACCATTTTAACCACCTGTCTACCACTCGGACGCTTGGTTTGAACTACATTAGTCTGAGGCCCTATCACCAGGGCTATGTAGGTAGCACTCAGTTGACATGGGGTCTTCTGAGGTTAGCTCGACCATTCTCGTTTGTTTGTCTCTCTGATGGACAAACCTTCTTTCCTTCTTTTAACCATAATCTTGTCCTTGACCATGACCCATTTTTGACCCTCCCTCCCTTCTAGGGAGAACTACATTGGCCTGAGGCCCTATCACCAGGGCTATGTAGGCAGCACTCAGTTGACATGGGGTCTTCTGGGGTTAGCTCGGCCACATCCTTTCATCCATTCCTCCCCTCGACCACCAACCATTGGAGATCATGCCTATCTCCGCTGACCTCGACTACTTCCAAGACATTATTGCCTTAGTTGTTTTTGCATGTATGCTACCTCATGACTGGTTAGCAGAATTGCGCGCAGACCTTTTTGAACCCTCACAAGTATAGGATCGCAAACCGGTTGATCCGCACTACTTGTGGCTTTTTCATGTTTCTAGGAGCACTTCCTGAGCCTGAGATACCTGGAATGCGATGACCCATTTGGAGCTTCAGCTTAGATTGAGTGACCCGATCAATAGATGACTAAATGCTGGGGCCCGGTTACTTCGATTTTGGCACTCCTCGACCCTTGACCTGTAACACTTTGGCCTGACCATCTCATGCAGTGGTATGCGTGCAATCATGACTTTTGCAGCATTCACCCTCCCTCCTTTTTCATCCACTCTTTGTCAAATCAGCACCCGATTCTCGATTCCCTTCCCTCGACTCCTACTTTGAGGGGGAATACCTTATCCATAATCAGGGCAACCTATCCGCTTCCTATTTTTGTCTTGCAGTTCATTTGAACAACCAACAAGATGAAATCAACCTTATCCCTCACCTGGGGCAATCACTCCTATTTTTGTCTTGCAGTTCATCAGAACAACCAACAAGACAAAAAGGGGCAAATGTAGACACCAAAATCATGTCGACTCCCCTGGTCACTCCCCGTCTTATTCTTCTTCGCCTATTTAATCCTTGTCGATCACTTGTTCCACCAACCTTGACCCTGGCAGCATGTAACAATGAGCACAGAGCTAAAGCTAGACTCTATCCCCATTGTGCATCTGCCGACGACGGTCTTTACCCGGCCGATGTCACCGACGTCAGTCACTTATCGGCTGACGTCGGCAATCCTACCGACGTTGGTCACCTTGCCGTTATCCGTTATCAGTTATCATTCGGTTTCTCGAAACAGTTGACGAACCGTCTCTAGAACCGTCCCCCACCTTCATCAACCTCCGCCAACCATTCGAGACCAGACCCCAAACGCTATCCTGAACGCTATTCGAAATGCTGATCAATCAAACCCTAAGCAATCATCAACCTGCGAACTCTGACATCAACACTCTCGGCATCAACCAACCTGCACTCAATCCGGCACTGCACAGACAACTCCAACTATGGCTTTCATCGCGTCTTCTGGTAGGTAAGTATTTATTCTGTTTATTTTATTTCTTCCTTAGTTATTATTTATCAGTTTTGTTATCTCGATTCCTCAGACCCGACCCGACCTTACCCAGACCCTGTCCCGACTCTGTTCAGACCCAACATCCCTCGTTTACATCCCTGCCCCTGTCCCGACTCTCTTAGACCTTGCCCAAACCCTGTCCCGACTCTCCCAGACTTTTTCAAAACCTGCCCCTACTAACGCCGGTCACTACCCCGACTGACGATGGCACCTCAACCGACGTTGGCACCTTCCCAGACCGATGCCGGCACAACAGAGACCGATGCCAGTGACTGTGCAGAACAGTGCTGCATATCAGGTATGCATTTTATTTTCTGTCATTTATTTCTATCATTTCATCTTTTATTATTTACTTTCATCCAACATTATGCTTTTTATCAGTGGGTTGATATCCTTTTAGGGAGTCTTCGTACTTCTGGGATCGGGCGTTCGCCTGACAACCCACCATATCTTTGACTAACATCTTTTCGTGTTTTAGTCTCTTTTTCGCAGGTGTCATTCCTCCACAGCCAAAGAGGAGAATCTTCCAACGTCTGATTTCGGTGTGCTCAACTTTATCAGGTACTTCTAGCCTTAACCTTTTATTTTAGTTTCTTATTTCTTCTTTGAATGTAGAAAGCAATTTTGCATAGAAACAGTAGGCAACTTCAAGGTGATGGGAAAGATAGGCTCTTGATCATATACTAACAAAAATGGTGAAGCCTTGAGGGCTTGTTTGATCTTGATTATGTCTTACCATAATGCAAACTTAAGGAGTTTATGCCATGTTCTAGGTTTATCTTCAGTAGAATTTTTGATGTTCTTCATCAAGTTTTTGTTTGTGGATTCAGAAACACAATTTACCTGAGGATATTGATTGGAATAAAATTTCAGTGCAATGCCTTGGTCATAAGTGCATTCCATAATGTCAATGGATATTAAGGTAGATCCATTATCACAACCTAAGGAAACTGGGGTTCCAAATCTAGTGAAAATATTTTCCTCTAAGAAATAATCACCTCTTTTATTATGTATTTCTTAGTGGCTACTACCTCAGTCCACTTAGTGTAATTACATAGCAGTTAGGACATGTTTGTGACCTTTAAAAGAATTGGGGTTGATCACTCCTATGAAGTCTAATCCCCATTATGCAAAGGGCTTGTCCACTATCATAGGTTGTAAAGGCATGGCTGACTTTAGCTCTTTTGTGCTGAAGATCTGGCATGAATGATACTCCCTTACATGTTTGTGTGCATTTTTGAAAAAGGTGGGCTAATAATACCCAACCTTGAGAATTTTATGGGTTGTGTTTCTCCTTGAAGGATGTCCACTACCCAAATTTTCATGGAAAGTAGACATGATTTGAGAGGTCTCTTCTTTTGACACACATCTTAAGTATATCCCTTCAAAGTTTTTCCTATAAAGTACTCCATCTTTGATAAGGTAATAGGATGCTTTGAGCCTTAAATCTCTCTTCTATTCTCTAGTGAGTCTTGGGGGACAACTACCCTTGATAAGAAAATGCATTAAATACTCACCATTCATTGGTTTGGAAGTTCTATTGGTCCACTTGCATGACATGGAACTTGGGGTCAATATTAGCAATCATTTGAACTAAGCCTTGACATTTCACTAATTTGGAAATTTTCATCTCTATATCATACTCTTGTAGGATTTCCATCCACTTGCCTCTTCTTTCCCGATGCTCATTTTAAATCAACATAATCTTTGTGGCTAGGTTAGGTAAAATGGCATGCACCTTGTTTCTAAGGAGGCAATGTCTAAACTTTTTTACTACCTTTACCAAGGTATACACTTGCTTATCAATGATGGAATAGTTTACCTCTAAATTTTTTAAGTTGGTGCTCATGAAGGCTATAGATTGGTCATTCCCATCAAACTTTTGAGTTAAGACAATAGCCATGGTGTGGTTAGAAGTAAATGAATAAAATAGAAAGTCCTTTGAAAAGTTAAGACTTATCAAGACTGGGGCTTGACTGATTGCTCTTTTAATATCAACAAATGCTTACTTGGATTCTTCATTCCAAGAAATTTTAGCATCTTTCTTAAGCATATAATTGAAAGGTTTGACAATCTCAACAAAGCCTGAAATAAACTTCCTTATGAAGTTAATCTTACCAAAGAATGACTTTAGTTCTTTTCAGTTATTGGGTAACTCAATTTTAGAAATGGCCTCCATTCTATCAAGATCTACAAAGATCCCATATTTGGTAATGACATGCCCCAACAATTTTACTTTAGTGACACAAAATATGCTTTTCTTGGGGTTAAGAGATGCACCATACTTCCTACATCTTTCAAATACTTATCTCAAATGTATGAAATGTTCTTCTATATTCTTAGATAATACTATAAGATCATCCATATATATGATGATGCATTTTCCTACTAGACTTTGGAAAGCATGGTCCATGGCACTCTAAAAAGTTGCCTCTATACTAATTAATCCAAAAGGCATTATCTTGTAAGCATATGTTCCCCATTTGGTAGTAAAAGTTGTTTTCATCCTATCTTCTAGAGTAACAAGCTCCTGGTTATATCCATAAAATCCTTCCAAAAATGACATCATGGAAGATCTTAAAATATCTTGGATAACTTGGTCTAGAGAAGGAAAGGGGTAATTGTCTTTTTTAGATGCTTTGTTTATATTTCTAAAATCTATGCATAATCTTAATTCCCCATTATTTTTTATTATTGGGAATAGGTTTTCAACCTATGTGGAATGCCTAATAGGAAACACAATCCTTGCATCCAATAGTTTCTTGACTTCCTTAAAGATCATGGGTTTTAAAATAGGGTTAACTAGTCTTTGCTTTTGTCTAAAGGGTTTGTAACCCTCCTGGAGAGGTATAATATGAGTAATAACCCTTGGGTTAAATATTTTTAGAGCCTCATAGGACCAAAAAATTACATCTTTGTATTTTGTAAGCAACTCTCTAGCTTTTCTATTTTCCATTTTAGTGAAATCCTTCCTTATATTAACCATTTGGGGCTGATCATGTGGGCCAAGGTTCATTGCATAATAGTCTTTACCACTTACCTTGTGTTGCTTAGGTGCTTTAAAAATATTGTCAAGATCAAATAACCTTTTTAATGAAATCATTCTTGTAGGTATCTTATTGTCACTTAGTTGGATGATTTTACCATTAAATTCTCTCTCAAGAAAATTTTCATCAAATTCATCAATAAAGTGAGCTTCAAAGGCTCTAGAATTAGTCAAGAAATCCATAATTTATTAATCATCATTGAAAACTTGGAAGTGATTTATGTTGTTAGGGACTAAGGGACATGATACAAGCTCAATATTGAGGTTCTAAGAATCATGATTAGGCATGAGGCTAGATATAGTAGAGGAAAGCTCATCAACAAATTTATTTTCTTCCTTGGGGGTAGACAAGATATTGAAGGCATTTAAAGATTCCACTAAGTCCCAAACTATGAATTTGTACCTCTTAAGGTAGGATATCTTGCACTAGTACTTGCTCCTTGCTTAATTAACTACAAGTTTAGAATCTCCATAAACAAGGAGTTCCTTAACCTTGTGCTTGATGGAAATCTATAATCCTAGGATGAGATCCTCATACTTAGCCAAATTATTGGTGTAGGGGAATTATAACCTATAAGATGCATGGTATTATTTTTCTATAGGGTTTATTAATACAATGCCAGCCCTTGATCCTAATTTGCATTTGGTACCATCAAAGTATAACTTTCACAGGCTAGGCTTTAGAAGAGAGCTCTTTGAACTAGGTTCCTTTTTAGTTTCTAAAGTGAAAACTCCTAGATCAAAATCTAGGAAGTTTACCCTTTCATTGACAACATTGTATTCTATTATCATGTGTTTCATTTTGGGTTCCCTTTCTGCTCTTATCTAATTTAACACACCTTTCTAAGATAGCCATAAGTGTGATAAATCAATAGACATGTACCCATTTAAGGACTTAATCCATTCTCTACTCAAGATTAATCCATAAGCATTAAGAATATCTACCACTTATATGTCAATGAATTGATGAACCCTAGGTTCACTAGCTAGTTGCATATGCACATTTAATAGTTCCCTAATGACCTTGACTTTGGATTTATCCAATTGAGTAACCACCTTATCATACTTGATTAGTGTCAACCCAAGTTGTTCACGTATCCCAGTAGGCATAATGTTAGTTGAAGCTCTAGAATCTAAAAGACAATTATGGAGATTATTCCCAAATATCCTAACTATAAGCAAGAAGGATGAGACTTTGCTTTGGTTAATTGCATAATTACATTAGCACTATCACTTTTAGGGGGCTTCCCAAGTTTTTTTGACAATGTTTCCAAGAGTAAATCTCTTTGTTTTGTAATTTTAGTTAGCTCATGTAGAATGATGTTAGCTTTAATCTTTTTCATATTTTCTACAATATTATAACCAGTTTTGCTTAAATATTCTATAGTAAGTTTAGAATAACTACCCTTAGGTGGTTTAGGATCATTCCTTGATGTAGTTTTTGGAGGAGTCCCATAGTTATTAGGGGGAGTAGAAGTGGTTAATGGCTATTTTTACTCCCTATTTCTCATAGGATATGTCTTCAAGAACTACTAAAATGCTTAAATCTCTTTAGGGATATTCTTAGGCTCATTATCTTCTTGAAAAGGGAATTAAAAATTTTATACCATGTGTACTTGGTTAGAGGATTTAGATTTAGAAAGACTTGTAACAACATCTTTATTTGAAACTACTTTAAATATGTCAAGTTCTTCTTTAAAAGCTTCAAAGGCATTGCAAAATTCAATGTTATCAATCTCACCATGCTTGGAGGTAACATGCACCCTATAGTATTTTGGTAAGGCAATATTAGTGAGGTTGATATCCATAGTCCTTTTTCTAGAGGAAGGCTCATTAGCTTTATTATTGTATAAAATGTCATTCTAAAATCTATTTCTAGGCCTATTAAACTTTTGGAAAGTGAAGTTCCTTCTAGGGTTGTCATTATCATTACCAACTTGATTTTGTAATTGAAAGAAATCTATGCTAAGCTTTTAGACCATTTTTAATATAGATTCATTCTCATTCTTTAGAGTCTCATAATTTTTACCTTGGTTATTATTAATACCATTGACAGGTACTAAATCCTTTTGGTCATTGATATGAGATCCATTGGTGGCTTGATGGCTCAAAAAACCTATGTTCTAATTAGGGGTAACATGGCTAGTAGGTAATACATTTAAGGTAGGGAAATGGTTTAACATTAGAGTATTTTGGTTATTATTTGGGAAAAAGTTTAATGTAGGCATTTGAAGATTAAAATTTGGGATAGAATAAGCCATCTATCCTTGGGGTTATATTTGGTCATTAATAACCATTGCTTCAGAATAAGCTTGAGCTAATGTGATGATAACTAGGATAGCTCTTTTAAGAAATACAAAAGTCATGGGGTCAACATCTTTATAAACCCCCAGAGCTAAAGCTTTATTAGGTTTATATGGATCCATGGTCTAACTAAACATCTTTTGGAACCTAGCATTTAAGGACACAATAGGTTCACTTGCATCTCTCTTAATAGTTGTGAATTGATGATAGATGACACAGGGGCTTATGTTCTTTCCAAATTAATCAATAGAGATAGTGTCAAAGTTATTCCATGAGATAATATAATTATGAGAAAAATTAAGGAACCATTCATATGAAACATCTTTGAATGTAAATGGAAATAACATACATGCTACATATTCATGAATAATATTTAATAATCTTAATATAGATTTGAAAGATTTAACATGTTCCTCCACAGTTGTAATACCAGTTGGACTAAATATTGGCAAATATTTTTTAGGAGTATGTGGTAAGTCATGAACCACACCTGGTATATTGATGGGATAAATTTCAAGCCATGCCATATTTAGATGAAGATCAAACACAAGAATCCCTTGTAAGGGTGAAGATGATAGAGACTTAGAATGCTTGTGCCTTCCTCTATCTTTCTTAGTTATTCTATGGATTTCTAGCTCAAGCAAGGGTTCTCTAGTCTCTAAATGTGATTTGGTCCTGACCCTTGGAAATTCTAGCTTGAGGATTAAGGATCCTATTTGAAATATGATGATTAAAGTTATATCTTCATATATAATCAACAATAAACTTGTATAGTAAGCTTATTTTTCAAGGATTTGCTCATAAGAGGATAAAAGACATCAGTATTTGACTAAACAAGCTCAAATATATGTTGAATTATATATTTATGACTTTTATTTGCAACTTATGACTCAAATAAACTTCTTATTGAGAAAGAATTGTCAATTTTAACTAGAATAAGCCATTCTAATTTCAAATATTAATGAATTCTTATCACCAAAAACTTTATTTACTAGAATTAAGCATATATATTCAAATAATATCAATATTTATCTGAGTTAACCAAAAGACTAGTATAAAACCATGAAGGTCACCAATATTTACAAAATTTATGCTAAAAGAAACACAAACATGTAAAATATATAGTGCTCTTTGACCAAATACACTGAAACTAGTAAAGATCTTTAAAAATCATGTCCCTCCTTCTAGCACCAATACAGGTTCCTCTTGTTGATTCTTCTAAATGTACCATAGGAGCTCTTCAGTGTTGATAAACACTTCTCATTTTTGGATTCAAAAATATAAGGCTTGAGTTGTAGTTTTTGACAATTCGGTGATGTATGTGGTGGAATAGAAGTATGGTATGGGAACTATCCATAATATTTATTTAGTTTAGTGGTTAGGAGCCACCAGGGTCAGAATCTTTGAATATTTGTGAATTTGATGATTTCTAGACTAATCTAAATTAATATTAACAATGATATTTAAACTAAAGTGAGTATTGATTAAAAAAAAAAAAGAAAAGGGAAGGGTAAGGTAGAAAAGGAAATGTGATTGCAAATTCTCATCTCAAATATTATGACAAAATTTTAATTACTTTGAGCACACATGAACCAATTTATGTTATAAAATAACATGAACTCAGATTACATCACAAATTAGGTAAAATTTAGAGGAAAAATAAAAATCATAAGTAAGAACTAAGTTTAATTTAAATGTTTGCTACTATGGTCTGAATAGCCTAAGCACATCCAAATATAGAGCAAAATAAAAGGAAGTATACTTGAGATATTTATAGTTAATCTAGCATTAGAAAAAATCAATAGCCCTATGATAGAGAATGTGACTCAAAGTATGAATAATCCTTCAAATTTAAGATGACAACATGTAATTGAGAGACATCATTGACATTTAACAAACTATAAAGACAATCTTTTCATAATTCCTTAGTTATATTGAATGATCCTTAGTATACAATTGCCCAAAATCTCTATTTTTACAAAATGGTAATCCTTGCTTGTTTATAGAAAACATAGGTGGTTCATCAGTTAACTTCTCAAAATATCCACATGTAGGATAAGGATAACTATCTATAATATAAGGATTATAATGTATATGACCTACTATGTCAAAATTGACAAAAGGAAATCATATATGCTAATAGGCTAGCATATATTTATTACAAAGGAATATTATTTTACAAATTACATTGGTAGTGGGCCCCTTGATTATCCTTGTCTGAGGAAGTCCTTCACCTTGGTTTATTGATCTTTGATTAGCTCAAAATGCACTGCAAGCTTCATTAGATAATCCTCCTCTTGACTTGACAATGTGCCAAATTCCTTTTCAGCCTTAGCCATGAGTTCTTTAATACATTGTGTCAAGAATCTTTTTATTATCCTTGGTAGAATGGGTTTGACTGTCCTTAATGCCTTGGATGTTGACACCAACTCTCTGCTTGAATTTTCCATGACTAATAAGGTCCATAGGAGTGGTTTGAGAAGGGTTGTCCAACAGGCTCCCTAAAATTTTCTCCATTATGGTTACTAGGTGCTTATCTTCTTTGATGAAGTTATCAACATTACTGCACCATGTGATCAAATCTTCTTACTTATCCATCAAAAATTCCATGAGGATATCTAAATGTCTAAGCTTGATGATCTTGAAGTCTAAGGTCTACTTTGTCTTATGCACCTTGATGAATTCTATCATTTGAGCTTGAAAATCCTACCATTGGGTGATTATGGCTTATGCCATCTTAGCTTGATGTTTTAAATCACTTAATCTAAGCTTAATTCTCTTTAAATTATCAAATGTATTTATCAAATATTTATTTAACACTTGTAATATATCCTCAGGAAGTGAGAGTAGGACTTGAGCCTCCAAATCCTACTTCTCTTTCTCCAAGTTGAGGATAATTTTCTTTATTCCTTAGATTTTGGCCACATTCACTGGTAATTATGCCAATACCAAACTAGATTCATCCTCCTAATGGATGGGATGCTCTCCTACTACATATCCTTGAATAGGAGGTAAACCCACAAAAGGTTCCACCTTTTGAAAGATGAACTCCTTGATGCCAATGGTGCCCTTCTTTTACACTATTTTCTCCAAACCTAATGTATCTAGATTGAAATACACTATTGTGTTAGACTCCTTAAATTATGTTTGTTAAATAACTTCTACATTTAAAATCTTAGAGGCCCTTGGGGTGTCAATTCTCTAGCTTTATTTATTATAAAGGATCTAGATCCTTCTCTCTGCTTATCTATTTAAAATATCCTACAACCATGGCTTGAAATTATCTTACACATCTATGACAACTAAATTTAAGGCCCATGATGGAGAAAGAGATGGGATTTTTTGTAATTTCCCATAAACAAACCAATCAAGAATGGCTAGTCCATAAATAGGGTTCTCATCACTGAAGAGGCTAACTTCACTGGTAGGGTGAGTGAAGGTTAAGCTAGGCTTATTTTTAGGTGCTAGGGGCACCAAGGCAAATTTTGATTATCTTTTTCCTCCATACATTAGGGTTAAATCTTTGGTTGTTGTATCAGATGGATCCTCCTACCTATCAAAACCATAGATAATTATAATGTCAATAAGGGCACTCTCCACTATTTCTCCTGCCTCCAAGGAAATCATGCTAATGATTTATACTAGGGAAGGAGGCCTCTGTGGGGATGCCTATGGTTGAGGACCTTCACCAATTCTATGCTCTATCCTTAGATCCTCAATCAAAACTTTACCCTTTCCTTTTATATCCTTAGGTTGCCCAACCTGGGGTGGCTTTATCAATTCTACTCATTGAGACTCAAAAGATTATCCTCCAATAGGTGGCTCCTGATGAGCAGTAACAGATGGTCCTAGAAACAAGTGATAATGCAAGGTATGTAGTTTCCATATCTATATTGAGGGCTTATTATCTCTAACTAGCCTATGATCTAATTGGATATTGTAACCTTTGATCTTGGATATGATCTCTTCAAATTTATTTGACTTTGTATAGATACCATCTCCCATGCCTGGTTGATGTTTGTATTCAATATTTGGGACATTTTTATCTTGGATGTGGTTGGTCACTATGTTATTTGGGTCACACATCTTAAAGTCATCAAGCTAGAAATCAAAATAATTTTTGTGGATCACCATAATTTATAGTTGTTTCTAATCCTTGATCACAATCCTACCAATGTCTAGTAGAAAGGGCTGGAGTTGAGATTTATTATTTTTCTTGCATATCCCATCCACACCTTGGATGATTTGACAAGATATCTCTTTCTATAAAATCTTACTAGGGACACAAATGGGCAATCAGTAGGGTTGAGTCATGATTCCATCTATTCTTATTACATTTCAATCTAAATAGAACCATACATCCCCCATGGCTTCTACTTAATTTTTTATTTAAGGGTAGAGTATTGGCATAGGGATTGGTGATTGCCTCATATATAGCTAGGAAAATGCCATCATAGATAAATTACATGTGGTTCCTATATTTGAAAATATGTAATTTAGAGTAGTGGTGAGAAATAGTGGTTCTACCATCAGGGGACCAATTTCAGATACTAGGGAAATCTATAGAGGCAAAAAGTGAATCCAAAAGGTATGACATCATAAAGAATTATTTGGAGGTCCTTATCTTGATGGATATGAGTTGCTTGGACAGGAAAAAGCTTAGTAGGTATCTAATGGGAGGGGTTAAGTTCTGTTCCAACATGCAGTGAACATAAGATACCCAGACCTTGCTTACATAAGTAGTGGAAGGGGCACCAAAGGCTCTGTTCAATAAGGTCATAACTATCCTAACACCCTCCCTAAATTATACAATAGGAATCCCACCTTTAGGGGACCTAAAAACATGGGAGCCTTGGATTAACTAAGGTTTTAGGATTGAATCCATGTTTTAGGTGTTTATCCACTCTCTCAAGGATGGGAGATTAATATGAGGCAAAGGGAGCTTATAATAAGTTTCAAAGGCCATAGGGGTGATGCATGAAACCTTATTAGTGCTTCCTTATTGAATGATCCATTTCCCATCTATTCTAAAATCAATGAGAATGGGAGCAAGGAGATCAATACAATGCATTACCTTTGGTTTGGCTACAACATGGTGGAGGCCTACCAACTAAATTGAGACTAGGTCATTATATCTCTAGTGCATAGTGGCATTACTCTTTTCCTCCTAGGAAATTGGTTAAAATTTCTCCACAAGGAAGAATAACTCAGACCATTTCCTAATTCCATGCATGTTTAGGGCTATTAGGTCTAACTCTGTGTCTTTGAAGATCCTTCCCTCACCATCTGAAGTTAGATAAACTTCTACTTCCATATTCATTTGTTGCTTACTTCCACCATTGATGACATTGAATTATATTTGTAAGGTAACCAAAGGTTTCACTAGGGCACTTTATTCTAGGTTTAATTATGTTATTTTGATTGCTTTGTGACCAATTGAGCTTAATTGAGTCTTCTTTACAGAGGGCTTAATATTTTTTGAGCTTTAATGGTGGAAATATCTAGTTTCTTAATATTATATGTACTTTAGATTTGATGGGACCTTATTCTCATGTCCTCTACACTTACAAGCTTAGGGTATATTTTATTTTGATTCTCCATGCTTATGTGGAGCCTATATGGCATGGTTTTGTGCCTTTCATGAGAATTTTCATAAATACTAGTTGGAGACTAGCTATTGGATTTCAAAAGCTTTCTTTATTTTGATCTGATAATCTAAATCCAAGTTGTCATGTTCTTATTGGTCCCTTGATCTTTAAGTTCATGGCTATGCTACTTGGCACCATGATAAATATTCCCCATGCTACTTACTCTTACCAATTGTTATCCCTGCCATGCATTAGCCACATGTCAAGTTTGTAGGGCCTTTGAAAAGTCTTTAGGCTCATTATACCATTGGATCAAATCTAGATAGTGAGTGATCACCATTGATTTTTACAAGGTCCAAGTCATTCAATTGAGTGACTTTATTAAATAGGTCCCATCAGATTTTAATACTTCAAATGGTAAGCTACGATGCATCCTCCTCACTGGGATTTATGTTCCTTTAGCAGTTACTCTAGTCATGAGTAGGCCACATGTCAAGCTTGTGAAGCCTTTGAAAATTATTCAAGTTTGATGTATTATTAGATCAAATCTAGTAGGTGAGTGATCACCATTAGATCTTATAAGATGCACACCTTTTAATCAATTCCATGACTATATAAACTTAGACTTAAAATGATGTTCCTAAGGTCTTTTTATGTTAAAAAACACAAATTAACTTAGGTTAAAGCCTTTTATGCTAAGTATTTCTACATAAAAATGCTAGGAATTATTTTGAAAGGGTCTTTAAAAATGCCCCATTTGCTTAGGCTTTGAAAAGTTATCTAGGTTAAATTTGGTGGGTTTAATAACATCAATTACATCCTTGTGAACATAAAATGATGAGAGTGATCTTATCAAAATTAATAAAATAGAATTACTTTGATTTAATGATTAAGTGCCATGAATTAGGATCTTAGGAATTCTTGGGGCTTTGGGGTTGATATGCACCATTGGATTAAAGTCCCTGAGGTAGTGAGGACCATCAGATCATAATTTGAGTACTTGATAGTGATTGGTCTCCCTTTTGGTGTCGACTTTGGTTCGTGCCATTGGATCAAATCCTCTGATTGATTATGAGTCATTGGATCTACAAAATTTCATGAGACTTAAGTTAAGGCTTGATATGTATAAAGGTTTAGACTAAAGTTTTGACCTTTTAAAAGTTTTTTCATGATTGAAAACACCAAGATATTTAAACCTTAATAAAAACTTAGTTAATCCAAAAGGGTTCTAAGGGAAAATAAAAGTCCAAGTTTTGATTCTATATTAATGTTTGGTCATGTTTAAAAACATAATCGAAGCTTAATATAAAGTTAGACTTAGGATTTCTATAACTGAAAGGAAATATAATTTCCCACCAAAATTTTCTCATGGAAGTATGAATTTAAACCCCTAGGGTTTACTACTTTGGAACCTTAGTTTTCTCCATAGAACTTGCAATTAATCACCTCAAAGATAATCATTAGTAAAATTAGTCTATAAAACATAATCTTAACTAGATATACCAAGGATCATGTTTTTTTATTGAATTTCCTTTAAATTTTAAGAGAGAATAACCCTTTCACATTCAATCCAAAAAATAAATGTTTTAAAACATTCACAAGGGTCCCCTTTTAGCAAAAGTAGAAAAATGGGGGTGTGTTGGTCTCAACACATAGGAACCTATTTATCAGAGCTATGACCATGTCAAAGGATGAGACACTCCACAATATCTCATTTATATTTTCATCTATCCCAACATGAATATAAATATTTACTATATATTGAAAAGCAATCTAATTTATTCATTTTCATGTAGTCATTATATTGATGCAGATCCACAGGATGCATAGTCTTGTTCTAGACTATTATTAGTTTTAAACAAACCCATCATGTTTCTAAACTTTAATGGTAATAGAGCTTCACCATTAATAACCTTGAATGTATAACTATGTCTACTTAATGGTGTTTGATTGAGCTCTAATGCTAGTACATGCCCTTCAAAATATTTGCTTTAGGTTTAACCTGAATTGTGTTTGACCTCTACTTGAAAACTACCAGCTTATAATTTTAGTATTAGCCATTGATATTAATTTGTGATCCTAAAATTGTGCCATATATCATCTCCTTATTCATTTTTTGGGCCCTATAGTTAGTCTTGGCTAGTTCTTGTGCTTTTGCCACATGGTGGCCTCACATTCATCCTCAATAATATTAACTCTTTGACCTTATGCACACCATAAATATAATTTTTCATAGCTTAAATGTGCTCCATTGATTTATTTTGAATTTTACATGGTCTCAACACTTGGTAGAAAATCATTTTCTTTTGGGATCTACTGACTTGTTGACCTTTTTCTCACCATTGATCTACTTTGGTATGATGGATCATGTACTATCAATCTTCTTGGACCCACTATCTTCATTAGTTATTGCATGTTGTTATATCTCCATTCAGGTACCTAATATCTTGATACTTTTCAACCCAATGCTTATCATTAGGAACATTTGAATTTAAATGACTATTTTGTAAGGCCCAAATTTGATGTCTATGCATATGTTTCACTCTGCAAGTTTAACTTTGGAAGCTTATATCTTGAGATAGATAACTCATCAAGATATGAAAATTTTAGGGGACCTTATCAACATGAAAAACATCATATTCATGTGATATTTTTGCCTTGACTAATTTCCTAAGTGTATTTATCAAATGCATAACCAGACTAGCCTATTTATCCCTATGTGACATGCTTGTGATAGTCTGATTCTTTTAGACTTATGAAAGAAACTATTGTCTCTTTATATGGATATAATGAGGTTCTAAGACTTTGTGAAACCTAATTCATTCCCTTGAATTCTTGAAACACCATGATAACCTACTAGTTTTTTTACTTTGCAATCCTAGACCTATTTCCAAGCCTACTTCCCAAGGATCAACAAATTGCACTTTAGGCTTGCTTAAAGTGTTTTACAAGCTTTGTAAGAAATGTGTGATCTTAATCTCCTAATTTTAGTCCACTCATACCATCTAGAACTTTTTTCATCTATTTAAACCATTTTTAGGCAAAAGATTCTTATGTGAGTTAAATTTGGCCAACATGACCCCAAATAACATCTTATACTCGTAGTTAGGTTCAAGGGGTTCATATTAGCTCCAATGACCTCTGTGATTGTATGTATGATAAAATTAAGGTTGATTGAGTCTTAAATCACATTTTATAGATGTAATTGGGTTAAAGTGATTCAAATTGGCCTCATTTTCATTTATGATTGAATTGGTGGACTATTTGATTTTTTTTATGATAGGTGGGTTAATTGACCCCTAAATTACATCTTATATAGTCAAAATTAGGTTTAATTTCATCCAAATTACATCATTGACTATAAAAATTAATTAATTAGATTGATATGTTAAGAAATATGAGCTAATTTATCTTGAAACCACATCTTAGACTCACAATTAGGTTTAACAGGTTTAAATTGGCCTCAATTACCTATATATTTATATTTTTAATAAGATTAGGGTCAATTAAGCCATATGTTCATCTTATATAATTGATTGAGCCATAATTTAGGTTTATAGGGCTTAATTTGGCCCAAATCACATCTTGAATTTCACTAATTAACTAATTGGATCAATTCATGATGGAATTGGAGCTAATTTAGCCCCAAATCATGTCCTACTCTTATAATTAAGTTTAAAGGACTCAAATTGGCCCCAATTTCATTCATGATTGAATTGGTAAACTATTTTCTTTATTTTGTTGATAATATAATCAATTAACCCCAAAATTACATCCTACATATTCAAACTTGGGTTTATGGGGTTTAATTTTGTCCAACTTGCATCACTAATTGTAAAAATTTACTAATTAGTTCAATATGTCAAGAGATATGAGCTAATTTAGCCCCAAATCACATCCTAGACTTGTAGTTAGGTTTAACAGGTTTAGATTAGCCCTAATTACTCATTATTTGAATTTATGATAAAATTAGGGTTGATTAGGCAATATGTTTCATCCTATACAATTAATTAAGCCATAATTTAGGTTCACATGGATTAATTTGGCCTAAAGCACATCTATAATTATACCAATCAACTAATTAGATTAATTCATGATATAATTAGAGCTAATTTAGCCCCAAATCATGAAATGATCTTGTAGTTAGGTTGAAGGGGCTCAAATTGGCCCAAATTTCCTTTATTTTATTATGATAATGGGGTTTATTGACCCCCAAATTACATATTTCATAGTCAAAATTAGGTTCACAATTTTATATTTCATTCAACCTGCATTAATCATTGTAAGAATCAACTAATTGGTTTGATATGTCAAGTAATATGAGTTAATTTAGCTCCAAATTACATTATAAACTCATAGTTAGGTTCAATGTGTTTAGATTGGCCCCAACTCCCTTCATATTTGAATTTTTAATAAAATTAGGGTTGATTAATCCATATATTGCATCTTATCCAATTGATTGAGCCATAATTTAGGTTCATGAGTCATAATTTATCCCAATTCACATATCTAATTACACTAATTAACTAATTAGATCAATTCATGACTGAATTAGAGCTAATTTATCCCCAAATCATGTCATGCTCTTGCATTTAGGTTGAAGGGGCTTAAATTAGCATCAATTTCCTTGATTTAATTAATCAAATATTTAGTGTAGTATATGACATTAGGGTCAGTTTCACTCTAAATCACATCATATACAATTTAAACTAGTTTCATGTGGCTTAATTTTTCCAAAATAGTTTCAATGATTATACCATTTGACTAATTAGCTTAATCTATGATGAAATCAAATCTAATTTTGCCTCAAATCACATTATACAGTCATAATTAGGTGAAAGGGGCTCATATTGACCCTAATTGCCTCCATAATTTAATTAATTGACTATTTCATTCATTATATGATGAGATTTGAGTTTATTAAGCTCCAAAACACATCTTATACATGTCAAAACTACATGTCATTGAACGAAATGATTCTTTACTTCATTCTAGATAAAATTAGAGTTGATTAAGCCCCAAATCACATTTTATAGTTATAGTTAGGTTGAAGGGTCTGTAATTAGCCCTAATTGCCTTTGGATTGAACTAATGGAATATTTGGTTTATTTTTTTATGATATTGGGGTCTAGAGCCCCAAATTACATCATTTATAGTCAAAATTAGGTTCATGAGGTTTAATTTCACTCAAATTACATAATTGATTTCATCAATTCACTCATCCGCTCAATATGTTAGGAAATCTAAGTTAATTTCCCCAAATCACATATTATAGTCACAATTATGTTCAAGGGGTTTAAATTGGCCCTAATTGCCTCCACCATTGAAGTAGTTTAATCTTTTATTTGTTTTGTAATGAAAATAGGTCTAGTTGAACCCTATATATATATATATATATATATATATATATATATATATATATATATATCCAAAATTATGTTCATGGAGTAAAAACACACCAAAATTGAATCACTATATCCATTATGTCATTTCTGTGGTAGTGTATATATTGACGCTCACCTAAAAAATAAAAATATAAAAATAAAAATGTGAATATATGGATACATGACAAAAATCATGTAAACATAGATCCATTTTATTTTTTTATGCAATGTTAAAATAATGTGTATGCACTATAACACATACATGATTTGTTATGTTTGAATTAAAAAACCATGACTTTTGGCTCATAAATGGTTTAGACCTGCTAACACACATCCAAATTCAAGTGTTTTGACCAAAAAAATACAACTTCCATTGTCATAAACACTATGTATTTTAACAAAAAAATTCATAAAATTATTACTACAATGTCGAGCATGCTCTCCTCTTTCCAAATGTATATATATAAATTTTTTGAATATTTTAACATTTCTATTTATGTTGATTTCTATGGATTTTTAAGGCCACTACATGATGCAAATATAGATGCCTATATATGTTTATGCATTTTTTTGTAGATCCAAATGCATTTTTTTTATATGATCACAACTTAGGCCTAATTTAATACACATTAAAAAAATCTAAATTTAATTTTTTTAATGTATTTATGGGGGTCATACGACCATCTATCCATTTTTTGGGTCAATTTTCATGATCTATTTACTTATAAAATTAATATAAAAAATATATATTCATTACAATTTAAAAAAAAAATGTATTTCACAATATAGATGATATTATCTAAATTTCATCCAAAGGGTTTCAAAAAATACTAAATGATGTCAATAAAATTATTCACCACATGACTGGTTATCTACTCTACTTCTATTAAAAAAACAAGAGTTCATCTTAATTTAAAAAAAAAAAACAAGTGTTTGACCTATTTATACTTAACCATTTAAAAAAATTAGTGTTTTAAAAACTAGACTTGGAATAATACAATTCATGTTCTTATAACATCTTCAAATTTTGAGTGTATCCATCTCAACTAATATACATACATTGAGTTTCTTGATTTTTAGAAAAATAAAATGTCCACGGGTAGGCCCATTTTTATCTCCCAACCTTTTGCACTTATCATGAGAATCAACAAATGGTAAGATTGTGATTGTGTATTATTAAAGATATAATCTAAAAATACTTATAGATAGGACCAAGCTCCCTAGCTAACTCCTAACTAACTTAAGA
Organism: Torreya grandis; assembly: GCA_037957365.1. Taxonomy (NCBI): domain Eukaryota; kingdom Viridiplantae; phylum Streptophyta; class Pinopsida; order Cupressales; family Taxaceae; genus Torreya; species Torreya grandis. The sequence goes on along the minus strand of JARHVA010001741.1, from coordinate 17,424 downwards.
TGTTGTTCAATATCACCTTTACCTATCTTTATAGAGTAATAGCTTAGGATTTATAAATCCTATTGGTAATGGGTAAGATGCTATCTCAGGTGCTAAAAGATTATGAAGAAAGGTATGGGATAACTATAAATGAATATATTTATAGACACCCTAATCTAATATCAACACCTAAACATATAGGTATATAAAAAAAATCACAAAAGAGTGTCTATTAGGTGAGGTTGGTGATGGACCATGCATAGTAAACAAAGGAGGTGTGTATAATACTTATGTAGAAACAAGCATATTAATCTATTGTAAACCATGTGATGCCCCCATACTTAGGGATGGTGTGAATTTTATAACTAAAGGTGGTGATATTATAATTAAATTAAAATTAGTAATGAGAACTACTAAAGTGGAAGTATTTACTTTGGATGGATCCAATAATTCTCCCTATATAGAAGCTTGGGATAATTTTTTTTCATATCATGCAATGTATAGTAGTGCATCCATTTTATGTGGATTGTATTGAATATATTTCATGAATTTTTTATCATAAATTTCATTTGATTTATTTGTATTAGCTTTGTCAGTGTCAACAGTCACAATAATTACATCAATAGGGTGGGTAGTATACATTATAACATTCTGAATGTACAATTGTTCTTGTTCCCAAGCCATACTTGATTTAAAAAATATTTGAATTAATAGTAATTTTATTTTAGGAACATTATTGAAACCATGTGAGTTGAGTAAGGCTTGATTTTTTACATTATTTGTTTTATACTTTTTATGATATTTGAAATTTATTAATGCCAATTTATAGTGAATCCCACTAAAAACTTTGAAAATAGCATAAAACATCATGATCAACCTTATGAGTCAAATAAAAAGGTAGAAACAAAGTTCATTCATTGTTACCATGATTTTTAATTTTAAATTGAAACTTTGAATTTACTAAGGGGATTAGAGGTGTAACTAGACATGGTGTGTTTGCTTTGTAGTCTCTTTGATATATTGATACCAACCATAAATAGTGAACAAGGCTCAATGGGCACTAACTACAGAGGATTCCACCATAATGTAGAAACATTATCTCATCTCTAGAGGATGTTGAGACTAACTTACCTAGGCTAACCACTTACTAGTGCACTATAAAAATAAATGGTCAAAAGCTTCCTATAGATGTAAAACAAAAACCTAGGTATTTTAAAGATAATGTGAAGTATGTGGAAACTAAAATATGTATATAGTGATATATAATGGCTTGAGTATTAAATAAATACCCATCACACTACAATTCAGATAAAACTAAGGATTGATTTACCCATAATGACAACTCCTATGAGTTTCAAAACTACCATAACAAAAAAAAAGAAAAGAAAAGAAAGAAAAATTAATTGAAATTGAAAGCCAAATCAAAATAAAAGATTATGGTGTATAGAAATTAGATAATAACTTGAAACCCTAGAAACATGTTAGAAAATAAAAATGCTTGAAAATATATGAGTTCACTAATACATTTTTTATATGATTTATTTAACAATTAATATGTTGCATAATAAGTGTAAAACTTGAGAGAGATCAGAATGATAAAAAACATACAATTATTAAATTTTTTTATTACAACTTGTTAAATATGAAAATATGTTATTTTTGGAAAACACTAACAATAAATTTACTTAGATTAGATCTATATTTTTTTTGAATATTTTTGATGTTTGATAATGAGAATAAATAAAAGGTAGGAATATTATTGTGTATGATTAGAGATAAAAACTATTTCTAGATAAGACCACACTTCTTAGATAACAACGTAGGCCTATTGTGTCTATTGATTATGGAACTATCCACACTGACTATGATTGATGAATGATAATGAAAATATAGAAATGTATAACTATGGTAATGTAGGATTGGGAATAAAATATTAATATATTCTCAAATAGGACCGTGCTCCTAATATAATAGTGTAGGTCAACTACGTTTGTTGACTATAAACTTATCCATGTTGACAATGATAAAAATATGATTGTTCCATGTTCTATGAAAATGAATATTGAGTGATTTGAGATGATGTGATTTGATATTACTACATGGATATCACTATTTTTATCCTCTTTGATTTGAAAACCCTAGGGGTCTTTGTGAGAGATATAAACCAATAAAAAGGAGAGGGGTATTTTAATGGGTTGAGATGACCCCAATCACCCCCCTTGATGACTGATTATTGCCTATGTATAAAAATAATATAAAGAGGGAATCAAACCACACACATTTCTCCCACCTAGAGTGATTGTGCAATTTTAATCCTTGATTATATTATATAGCTAGAAATATGGCTTTGATATATTGAAAATGATAACTCTTTACTTGCTTTCAGATGATTTAGACTTGGATTGTGACTGATCCTTGTGAATGATATTGAATTTGGGAGAATAGGGTGTATTTTATCAATTTACAATAGTGTGTAAGTTCTCAATAGATAGTGCCAAGCTAGGAACTAAATACCTTTGAAATGAGGTCTTGATTTACTTATATAATGAAACCTTTTAAAAATTTACTTTAGTATACCTTATGAAACATGTGGTAAGACCCAAAATAGATATTCAAAAGTTGAAAAATAGTAATTAATTGGTGAAATACATGTTCATGCTAGGTGGATGTGTCTGCTCTTATCACACAAAAATCAAGGACAATTATCCTGAGTTAGAGGTATTTGAAAGTGATGTAATAAAGGTTTGAGAATTAACCTGGAAAATTGTGTGTAGTAGTGAGGATGAACAAAGAGTTGAGATAATATATAGATAAATGGATTATAATAATGGAAAATAAGATTCATGTATTAGAGCACAATTTGAGTGGTTTAAGATATGTCAAGGATTAGCATTGTCAAGTACCCATGATCAAATTTAGATATCTGCATTCCCCCTTTATTCTAGTAATGAAATTACTAAAGTAAATGAGAAATAATTAAACTTGAGTGTGTAAAACACACTTTGTCTTTGATAAGATACTCCAAATGTGTAAGGAACTCATTTTAGCAAACCCTAGAACCACACATGAAGTAGTCATTGTTAATATTTAAAATTTGAAACATTGGAAACATTAAAAAATAAAATTGAAAAGAGATAAAAGAAGGAGTATGCATGTATGGAGATGAAACCATGTTGATATTTATCTTTTAAAAGATGATGAAGCATTGAAGAAATATGCCACCTTGTTGAATCACTTGGAAAATTGAACCATTCTTTAATTGAGAGTGACCAAGTCCTAATTTTGAATATTTAATCAAGTCCTTGAGTTAGAAATATGCATGCTCCAAATATAATGAATAGGGAAAAGTATTCATGTAATAATTGAAAGGTGGGACCATAATGGGTTCATGAAAAGTGATGCTAGGGTTTTTGAATGTCACTAGATGTGAATTTATATCACCCATAATAGAAGATAGCACCACATAATGGAATCACTATAATTAATTCTAATGCCATTGGGTGTCACTAGACTTGAAAGTACATTAATTTTAACATAATAAATCATAACATAGTTGAAAGATCTAGATTATACTTGCATGATAAAAATAATGAATAATATTCATGACCTTAGTGACTATAGATTTAAATTAAAATAAACATTTTACAGTGAATTTGTAAATTATATTATATTTGATATGTACGAAAACTAATATCATGTCTTTTGACTTTTTAAAATTGTATATATGTGCATGAACAAGTATCATGCCCCCTAAATCTATGTCAAATGATATAAAATTCCACACATATATATGCTTAACTATGATTATATGTAAAACTTATAAATTTTGTCTGTGTAACTATTTTGTATATGACCATGCATAACCATTCAAGTGTGTATGAATATGTACTCAAGTTTTTGTAAAGTGAGTGTATATGCATGTCATTTTCCCATAGAAAATGTATTTAATGTGCCAATATTCATCATGTGTTTGATTTATAAATTAATTTGAATCTTTAAATAACTACAATTTTTCATAGAATCTGATTTGGAATTACTTTGAATCCTTGAAAACCTATTATTAGCAACCCAAGTTTTACCTTGTGAAGCAGATTGTTAGTTCTCATTCAAACTTGGACTAACATTAGATTGGTCTATAGGTTGTAGGATACCTATAACTAGACCAAACCTATAGATTATGAGGCTAGATCCTCTAATGTATAAACTTTGAATTGTTTTCCTAAAACTATTTTTCTTTAAGGGTGAAAAGAGTTAGAAAGATAACTAAAAGGGAAAACCTATACTAGTGATGGTGATGCACCTAAATGATTCAATGATACCCTCTTAACCTTATTCTTAAGCACACTTGTTAATTAAAAGGGATTAAATAATCAACTATAATTTCTTGATACAATCCTAAACATGAGTATTTTAGATTAAGGTTAGATAAAGGTCTGCAACTTGAAGGTGAAGGAATGGAGACCTAAGAAAGACACTGCACACTAACACTCTTCAACATAACTTCTATCCCTTAACACTTCATGTAACTTGTAGAGGATGAAAACATATAATTAGGTGAAGGAGATGACCTAAAAAATAATATGAATATCATACTTGTCTAAAAATTAATAATCAATAAACACACTAACAACTATGAAGAAGTCTAAAACAATCTTTTCTCATTAACTCAAGGTGTAAGTTACAATTTTAGCATAGTTTTCATATACCAGCCTAAGGGATCCCAAAATAAATACATAAGGCCTCAATACATATAAAATTAGTAGGGAAAAATAATAAATGGAATATAAGATAAGACAATAACATCAATATATCATTAAATCAAGTATCACTTTAGTTACAAACAACTACAAATAGTCCTAAAGAAGTCTCTCCATGATTGATGCTCTTGCATGACCTTATGCCTTGAGATGAGGTAGTTTAAGATTTAGTTGATTAATTAATAATAATCTTGAAGTATTATATTCCTCTATATTTTTAAGCAACTCCTATACTTTCCCACTTAAGAGTCAGTTATGCATGTGATTGCTCTCAAGGATTAGTTATGCATGTAACTACCATTTAAGACAAGTTATGCATGGAATTTACACTTAAAGATGAATTATTTTTTGTGATAACCATATAAAGGGTAAGTTATTATGTGATTACTATGCATTAACTCATCTATCAGTTTCCTTATGCCATTATCAACTTCACTTGATTGACCAAGTAGGTCTACTAGTCTAAATAGCCCTAGTACCCTAACTACTAGTGTTTGATGACCATAATAACCTACATGAAACATTGGAAACCTATGAATAATCAAGTTTTAGGCCTTAATAAACACCTCACACCATGAAATAGGTCCTCTTGACCAAGAAATACCTATAAACTTGTCAAATTAGGTGACTAGGTCATCTTGTCCTTTAATCCTACAAACTATATGCTTAGAAGAGACCCAAAGAGGAACTTATAGTCATGGTTTTGATCATATTATGACTTGAGGATATAGAAAAAGTGTCAGTATTCAACCTAAAATGATTGGAACTTTCTTAAATTGCATTTTACCTCTCTTTTTGAATTTTTTCCTCTCAAAACCCTATTTTCTGATAGGTTCTTACACCATCCATACAAAGACATACTATGGACATGAATCTCTCTGATTGTTTTAAATGATAAAAGTGGTATTTAGTTTATTTCAATATGTTTGGATTCCTTTCCCTTCAATTCTTATCAATTGGGTCTATAGTAGGGTTTAAAGAGGGTTTAAGAGTACTCATGACTCTTAATGATGATTCATAAATTTTGGGCATTGAAAGTATGAAACAATACCACAAATTTATAGTATATCAGTCCCTCTACCTATCCAAAAGTTCCCATCCTCCCAAGAAAAATATTTGTACCATGGTGAGCATGTGAAGTCACCTCCCAAAGAAGAAAATAAGCTTTCTGAGCATATTTCGTGTTTTAAGGCCTAAATAACCAATCATAATGTTTATCGTACAACTCATATCAGTCATGCATTCTTAAAAAAACTTGAGGATGACATCCATGAATATTTCAAGTGCACTCATGACCTTACTTGCCTTCTGTTATCCCTTCTTAATGGTACTATCTAATGAAGCCAATAGACAAGCATATGTGTATGCCAGGATATTTAGGAGTTTAACCTTATTATGAGTTTAAAATCTCTTAATTGGCTATATGGGACTTGAATAACGTCCATGAAGTCATTTGGAGTCATGGTGTTGGCTTTAATGAGCCATTCACTCTCTATCTCTATGCACACAACTTCTTGTTTAGACCTCCAGGCTTATTTACCTATGGAAATGGTCATAAATACCCTATAGATGATTATTTAAAGGTTTATTAAATAACTTATGTCTCATTATTCCTCTTATATCTCATTTTATGTAAAAATACCTTACATTTCCTTGCTTATAAGCTCAAAAAAATCCTTCTTTGGTATAGTCTGTATATTATGACTCTTGCATGTGCCAACCACCAAACTATCATGATGTTTAGGAGAGTTAAAAATACACAAAAACACCATTTCATTGATTAAACACTTCATTATAATGTACAATTAGGCATATTTACTCCATCAAGTGTGTTTCAAGGTTTTGTAAGGGTTTTAGGGGTCTAAAAATCTTAGCCATGATTCATAACATATGAAACCCTAATGTAAAACCTCTTTCCATATATTTTAAGTATACTAACCCCTTAAACAACCCTGATCATCTTAATATCCCATGTAAAATATCCGTCAAGATAGGTACATAGTGAAGTGATGCTTTAATTGGTTATCTTAGACTATATAAGTAGAAACAAGGTTTAAGAGCCAAAAAATAAAAGTTTATTACATTATCTCAGCTCCAATATTTCCCTAAAGGTTTCAAATGACTCCAAATCATTATAATTATCATCAATGTGAAAGCAAAGACATGGACCAGTTTAACATAGTGGTAGGGTTTCTTAAGGGTTTAAAGCTTGTGTTCCTATGTTAGCCCTAAAGAGCATATTGGCATGAGATATTGAGTATTATCACTTTTATATAGTTTTTTATGACTTATAATCATGTTTACCTACCTCAAAAACCTTTACATGAAGTCAAAACTTTCCTATATTACCTATAGACATTTAAAAATTCATCCTAGTTGTATTACTAACTATCAATAGACCAAGGTATGTCTGTGAAAAAATATTGGATGTTTCCACTAATAATGTGACCTTTAAGATAGAATAAATATCTTAAAATAGTGATGGAAACAATTTTTACCAATTTTGGGAGCTTAACTCCACTTATCAAGGTTTCAAACCCTCAAATTCCCCCAAATTAGCTTTATATGTTGACTATGTGTAAACCCTCTTAGATTTCAATAGATTTAGGCCATTTTATGCCCATTTAATGTTTTTAACAAATTTTATGAGTGTTTTAGTGGTGTTAATACCATATAGGCACCATATTCTAATGAACTCCATTACCTCATTATACCATAGTCCTCATTTTCCTTCATACTTAAATAAGAAACATTAGTAGTCAAGCATACTATAGTCTCTTTGACTATGTTTTAATGTTTTAAGACCACTTAAAATTAAAATTAGGCATATTTTTCCCCTTAAAATTGAAAATTATTTGGATTTTATGTGGAATTAAACTATCTCTTGTATCTTTTACCAAAACACCAACATGCTTGCTTTGCTCATCAACAAAGTATTGCACTTGTAGGTGCCCTTAGAAAGTTTGAATGTTGTATTTTGGTTCATAAACCTTTGAATTGATCTATCTCAGTGTATTTTAAAAGATCAAATATGTCTTGATGTTCATACTTGATAAAATTAGTCTTCACTCTTATACTAAGACAAAGTTTTCCCACCTGGTTATATAGCTCCATTAAGTCAGTTGTAGCTTCACCTTGGTTATATGATTAGGATCTGAGGGCTTAAAATATATTTATTTTATTTTTTTTAAACATTAAAATGGGTTATAACCTTTTAATGTTTCCTACAATCTCTGTCTCCCCTATGGAACAAACTTATTGAACTCCCTAAAAGGCCTACAGGTGGAAATGGGGGTATTATCTGTGTCCTTTGCCATGACTAACTGTAGATAATGATTTCTTGATTCACCATGTGGAAATTTTATATTTTACATTACTTAAAACCCCAAACCATGTTTTCTATATTTCTATAAACCCAAAAGACATAACCTTCTTGTAAATTGGTGGCTTGACTATGTTTTAGAGTGACTGTAGTTGGACTAAGATTTTGATGTTGAGAAAGATAAGGATATATCTTATGAAATTATAATTATTTCATTTCAAAGGTATCCATATGATCCATAACCTCATTTTAAGTTACACTTACCTTGAAATTCCTTAATCACTACTCTGTCCACTTCTTGGCTTATGACTAAGTGTCCTTGTCAATATGACCATAGGCTTCTCTCTCTTAAGATTTTGACTCTAGATCAATGTAATGATCTTTTTGAGAATATATTATATTAATACTATTGAAAATTATGGATTTTAAATGATCCATTTTATTAAATATCTCCCTTGAGGTCTCAAGGATCCCTTTGTATTGCACTTGGTTCATCTCCTTTAGCATGGATGTAAGGTGATCATCATTGTGTCTTATATGGACCAAGACAAGCTTGGATGATAGAAGACCTTAATGATGTTCACCAATATGACTATGATGTTCTTAAAACTTTTTATATTGTAACCTAAACTTTACAAACCTCAACAAATATTAACCTTAGCAAAAGATTGTAGATGTAATATGACCTTGGTTGTAGGTAGAGGTTGAGCTCTTAAGTAGGGTTTTAAGGTTTGTATACTTAATTTCATAACAATTATTATAACACAACTATTTAATCTTAATTTCCAATGAATACATGAGGTGAAATAGAATTAAATGTGACATGAGGATAATGGACATGGAAAATGAGAGTGGAGATGGAGTGGTAGTAGTAAGGTTGTGAAAATGAAATGAGACATAAGGAGTGAAATCATACATGAATATAACACCTTAATAGTGATTAAGGATCCTAGGGAATCATAGGCATATGAATTAATAAAATATACCATTTTGGAGATCTTTAAACAAGCATACATTACTAAAATGGAAACCTAAGAATCATCAAAATACTTAAACAAATGCTAAGTTTCCTTAATATTTGGTAAATTGGGACTATGAGGATGTTTGAGGATGATGGAGGGTGATTGATCCATGGAAAATTTATTAAAATTTGAGACACTTAAATGAAGGACCTTTTTCATTAAGGAAACATTTAAAAATAAGTTTTAAGTATTCTTGATATCTTTAGATCCCTCATGAACCATACAACCTTCCTCTATTTGATTACAAACTACATATTAGTAGTTAATGTCTTATTTAAGTCTATATAATCACACATGTGGATCAAAATATTATATAATACATGGAAGGTCCCTTCAAGACCTTAACAAATAGGAATAAACACTAGTTTTGACAAAATAGTCAAGAAACTCTCAAAACCATACCACTCTTCTTGCCTTGTGCATATGCAAATAGTGAATGGAACCCTTAAGTTATTAACCTTAATTAATAAATATAGGAATAAAAAAAATAGAAAAAAATGCCCATGATTATAAGGTCATGGGGCATAGTTTTTCTAGTCAAGAGCTCAAATCCACTTTTTCTCTCTACTATATGGACTAAGCATAAACCTGTGATGATCTTGCTATCTGCCAATGAACTAGCTATAAAGAAACACATCATTTTTGGTATTCATAAGCCTTAAAAAATTCCAATATATTAACCATGTGTTTTAAACAATTTCTACTTTTATATCATAGCCTCTTCCTAACTATATCCATACAACAAGATCCATACCAACTGAAAACATTGTCCAAACCTAAAAATTCTCCTTCCTTTCCTCTTCTTTTAGCTTTAAATCATCATTTTCGGATAATATTAAGAAATATATGGGTCAAAATAATATTATAAACAAATAATAAGCTAATAATAATAAAAATATAGGTCTTTTTCACATGTGGGAGCTCTTTTTATGGACAAAGAACCTTATAATCTTGTAGAAAGGTCAATTTTCAAATAAAGAAACATGTGACTAAGTATTACAATGACCATGATGGGTGATTAAATGATATTAGTGATACTTTAAAAACTTATGAGGCCTTTGTTGGTCATGGGTTCTAGTCCCCCCTGCCCCATGGTACCAAAAGGTGTGTCGCGCCAGCGCCGTCGGTCACATTAAAAAGTTTACCAAGCATTTTGCAGGTTATAGGGGGCCTATGCTAGACTGATTCCTATATCCCCCCAAAAAAATACTTATGAGGTCAAAGTTTACAATTTAAAGAAATAAAACCTTCACTATTAGACCACATACACATATTTTCACAAGAAGATTTATGATAAATATCATGGAAAAGTACCTTGTAACCTTATTAAAAGTTATTCATGAGGATTTTATGTATGTTCATCACCCATTTCAAGTATTATATCCCATCATGATTGAAAATACTAAATGCATAAAATAATATCATAGTGAATCATCAGCTTCCACCTCTCATACACGTCAAACATCATGATGATACTTAATAACGACATGACACTAAGAATACTCCCTTCACTTGATAGTTAATGAACATTATGATAGTTAAACACATCACCTAAGGACCTAAGACATCTGGGAGAAATGGTGATTAAGAATAGAATCAATGAAATCTATAAGGATGTTTTGAATGACTTCAAGAAGTAGAAATGAAACATCATAACTCAAGATAACACCATATAGAGGTTTAAGTGGATGCCATTAATTTTTTTTAGTTATGGTGGTTGAAATTTGGCCTTGGTAGGCCAAATTTCCAACATTTTTGGTGACTCACAGGGGTTGACTAGCTTGTTGGTCAAGAAAATTCATAATTTACTTGCTACATAAGATTTTGGACTACACTCTATAACTATCAAAACATACAGACTTGACATAAAACAAAAAAATAAAACAAAAAAAAAATTAACAAGCATGTGCAACAACACTTATAGGAATGAAAATACTAATATGTATAAGAGGATTGGTTGTCCTAATAGCAATACCTGAGGAACATCCCAATGATAGGAATAGGGAGATCCTCACCACTCAAATTAGACAATAAGAAAGCATTGATTTCCTTACAACTAGTGATGACATATGGACCCCTCTAAAGACTATCAAATTTGGAATGTTTACCTAGTTTGGCATGGTTTTTATCCCATTTGAGCACAATATCACCTTGGTAAAAGGTCTTGGATGAATCTCTCTTGTCAAAAGATACTTTTAATTAATCTTGGTTGGAAAATATAGTGTGCATAGCATAGCATCTTATTTCTTCCAACTCTCTTAATTCATTCATTTTTACCTCCATTATATCATTCTCCATAAGCTCCAGTTGATGTGCAAGTTCCAAGGCTAGAAGTTCTAATGAAATGGGTAACTTTGCTTCTCTACCATAAACCAAGAGGTAAGGACAGTAAAAAATGAAATTCTTTTGAGTAATTATATGCACCCACAAGGCAGTCTTCAAATTGGTATGCCATCCTCTCTGATTGTCCTCCATTATTCTCTTGATGATCCTAATCAAATTTTTATTGGTGGATTCTCCTAGTCCATTATCCTAAGGATAGTAGTTTGATGAATATTTTACATAAATAATATGATTAAGATCCAACTCACATACCTTTTCACTACTAAAATCCAAACCATTATCTAATATGATGGTTGAAGGGACACCAAAATGAGTCACTAGGTTGTCATAGAACTCTAAAACTAAGTTCTCATTTGCTTCCTTGAGTGAAACTACCTATACCTACCTGATAAATAAATTAGTGGTTGTAAAAACCCACTTATGAATAGAAATTTATGGAGGATGAATCATGACAATGAAGTCTAAGCCCCATAACATGAAGGGTTGCTCAACTTGAATAGGTTTCAAAGTCATGGCAACTAGTCTCTATTTAACAGTGAACATTGCACACTTGGAACATATTATAACCAAGTAGTGTGAATATTTTAAAAAATTAGGCCAAAAATAAATAGATATTATGATATTTGATGCTATAGTCTTGGCTGCAAAGTGGTCTCCTATAAGCCCATCATGAAATTTACTCTAACAATTTATCTACTTGACTAGTTTTAACACATATTAGAAACATACCTCCAATGTACCTATTGAAGATTAATACATAAATAAATATGTAAGGTATATATTTTATTCTAAAATTTATCCTTTTTTTACCATATAATCCTATAGTAAACTCTCCTATTTGGAGGAATCTTGTATGTCATGTGTCTACCTGGAGGGAGAGATAGTTACAAGCTACATGTTGACTATCTAGGACTGTCAAAACCACTTATTTTTCTTCTTTAACATTTGCTTCAAGGTGATCACAAAGTACCCTACCTATAAAAAAAATTTTAACCTTAAATTTTATATCATATTCCATGTATTTGGTCACCCAACTAGCCCTCTTTTCACTTAGGTCTTTATTAAGGATACAATCCTTTACACTAGGATGAACTACCATTAGAAAAATATTATTGTTAGAGACCATATGTCTGAATTTTTTCAGACACTTTATGAAAAAAAATGACATGTTTTTAAAGAAATATATACTTCTCCTCATATCCTTCCAATGATTGACTAAAAAAAGTAATGGGATGCTCCAATCCTTCACTATATTGTTACATGAGCATGGCAAGAATTATGTTACACATGGAGAAGGTAGACATGAATAAATATTTAGTAAAATTAGGATTGATTAGGGTAGGAGATTGATTAATGGACTATTTAATTTTCTTAAAAACTCTCTTACCTTCTTTGTTCCATGATAACTCTTGTTGTTTCTTAAGCATGTGAGTTAGTGGCCTTACCAATTTTACAAATCTAAGTATGAACATCCTAATGAAATTGATCTTTCTAAATAAACTTTAAAATCCATTTTTGTGTTTTGGAAAATACAAATAAAGGATATGATTCTATTCTTTTAGGATAAATAGTCCATCCTTGGATACAACATGTCCTAGAAGCCTTCCCTCATGTACTACAAAGATACACTTTTTGGGATTCAAAGAGACCCCAAATTATCTACATCTATCAAATACCAATCTCAAGTGTGTCAAATTATATTTAGTATATTTATAAAACATAATAATATCATTAAGATAAATGAATTTATAAAACATAATAATATCATTAAGATAAATGAGTACCATTTCAATTATAAGCCCTTGAAAAGCCACATTCATTTCTCTTTGGAAAGTAGCCCTAGTATTAAAGAAAACAAAAGGCATTTTGTTATATGCATACGTACCCAAATTAGTTGTGAAGGTAGTCTTGTATTGATCTTGCTCCTTCACCAATATATGATTATACCTTGAGTATCCATCAATTAAAGAGAACCTTTATGAACCTGAAACTCTTTGTAAAATCTGATCCATAGAGGGAAGAGGGTAATGATATCTCAATGACACCCTATTAAGATCTCTAAAATCTACACACAACCTTATCTCCCCATTATTTTTCCTCAAAGGTACAATATTTTCCACCTATTTATAATGTTTTATGGGAAATATTATGTTGGATTAAATAATCTTTGTTAGTTTTTCCCTCATAAGGATCTCAACCTTGTGGTTGATTAGTCTTTATTTTTGTCTCACAAGTTTAGCATCTTCTTCCAACTCTATGGTATGTTGTGCTAACCTAAGATCAAACCCCTTCAATTCATGATATTTCCATGTAAAATAATGCTATGAAGGCTTCTCTCATATCCTTAGTATTCACTTTTCCTAACTTGAGTAGTTTATCTTTAGCTATGGAAATTTATTCACAATGTTCCTTTCTTGTAGAGATGCTTACCTTATCTTTTCTCAGTTGATCATCCTCATTAAATATGATCTCTAAATTTATAATTCCATTGGGTAAATCATTTGAATTCAATTGGAAAATATGGTCTTCATATTGGCATTACAACTTGTCTTGGTTCTTTGGGCAAAATTCTACTTCATGTTGTAGGAAATAGACAATCTGTTTATCACTATCAAATACTTGATAACTTACCTCATTATTAGGTTATGAGGGGCTACATACCATCTTAATTTAGGACTACTCATTAGTGTCCTTGATCTCATCAACTATATCATATTGTGCCCCAATGGTAGCTAATATGTCTGCATGCTAATTAGCTCCTCTAGGAATGGAGTGAATGTCAAAATCCTAGAAGTCCTTCATAAGATACTAAACCCTATGTTTGTAGGACTTCAAGAGTGTATTAATGGATGCACTACTAATTCACTATCTCCTTTAACCTATAAAATTTTAATACCCCTCTTACTTTCCCATTATAGACCATGAATGAAAGCCTCATATTATGTAGTATTAGAGGTACAACTGAATTGAAATCTAATAGTATAATAATATATTTGATTAAGAGGATACACAAGCATAACACATACCCCACTCCCATTATTTGATCTAGACCCATCAAAAATAGATTTGAAACTCCTTCATGATCTTGTGTTGAGCTATGAGACTTGGCATTATGGCACCTTCTTCATGCATTCAATAAACACCCAAATCTAATTCCTTAATGCTTTTATAAGGATCATAACCATGATTATTAGCTTCCCACTCATCAAAGAGTAAATTTATTATACCTTCAAGTGATTTATAAGGTTATTGATCACTAAAGTGTCCATCATCCTTTGAGATAGTATAATTAACATTTGATAAGTTAGGCATATAAGGTTATAAATGAAATATGGATATAGGTTTAGACCTTATGGTATACTTTGTCCCATAATTTGTTTTAAAAACCATGTAGGACAAATTAGAAGAAATATATCCCCTATTTTAGTGGTGAAATCCCTAGATAATCATAAAACAAAGTAGGGGGAAGATTAACTACTACCACATATTAAGAGATAGTAAAATTAGGACAAGCAACTAAAATGATCTTAAGATCCCTAAGAACACCCAATATCTTATTTGAAGACCAATCCAATTGTAAAACTTCCTTCTCTTGAGGT
The DNA here is from genome assembly GCA_037957365.1 of Torreya grandis. Taxonomy (NCBI): domain Eukaryota; kingdom Viridiplantae; phylum Streptophyta; class Pinopsida; order Cupressales; family Taxaceae; genus Torreya; species Torreya grandis. The sequence continues at coordinate 2,402 of JARHVA010001741.1, read as the reverse complement.
TCATATTGAAGTCCCAACTTATCAGCTATGGATTTAGGCATGACAGACATACTAGCCCCACTATCAATCATGTAATTATGAACAAGGAAATCATCTATGAAAACTAAAATATAAAAGGGAGGTGGCTTAATCACTTTTGGTGCTTCAGCTCAAGAGGTTGACTAGAATTTGTAAGAATAGTACCTACTTTTTCTACTTGTTTATATAAAACATGAAGCTTGGATATTTCCTCTTGTAGGAGATCCTTTTATCCCACAATAGCTAAAAATTAAGGTATTACATAAAGGGAAAGAGTCAGTTTACAAATCAAATCCTATGGTGACTACAACATAATATGTTACTAGATAATTGTTGGCCTAGATTCCAATGTAAATAATAAGTAAATTACATTATAACAAAATTATTTTTCACACCAAAATTGTATTTTGTTATTTTGTATCATTATTTACAAAGCACGTGAAAAGATTTATAGGCTTTTCATCGGTGTTTATGGGTTAAAACTAACTTTCCTATGAACCAATAATTTATTTAAAAATAAAGTATAATAGTAAATTAAATAATAACTATAGTAAATAAATATCAATATAACAACATAAAATAAACTAAATTTGGATGAAAAACTTCCTAAAAAACTCCCCCTTGATCCAAAGGGGTATAGAAAGAATGGAGCAAAGAACTGTGAGTCATCCAAGTAGACTTTCCCATAACTACAAATATTACACTGTGCATTCTAGATTGATCACATCCTGATCATCCCCACACTATAGTAGAACATGATCACACACTATCCAACTACATTGATCCTCACATAAAATCCATCCAACAATTGACTGCCCTCTATATTGTGTATGGCACATCTCAAAATGATGCCCAACAATTGCTAACATCTCCTATAGGCCTTTACCCAACACTAATAATGCTAGCAACACAATGCCAATTCATACTACACATCACTAATGACTGATTAAAAAACTAATATACAATATCTTCTCCCCCTATTAGGTGAGAGGTGAGAAGTCATGCAACAAACAAACCAAGTGCAAATCACTAAAATGCTCCACATCAAAGATAATAGAAATACTACATCTATAAAAGCAAAGTACACAAGCTAAACATTTGTTATCCAAGCACTAAACCCATACTCTATGTGAATAGTGAACTAGAGAATGGAAAATATCCTCCAACCTCTATAGATCCTCCAATCTCTAGTTGGCTCTATTTAGCCTATTCGATCCATAGGGACTTATAAATATCAAAATTTTAATACCATCATCATTGACAACACAAGCAATGGGACACATCATTACAATATTTGTTTGATGTATATAATACATTTTTACTATTTGAGAAAAACTTGGGGTGTTAGATTCCATTGAAAATGCACTTGATTTCGTTACAATGCATAGTTTATTCAAAATATGTGAAAAATATATCTACACATGTCATAATAATAAAATGATTGCATTGATGATCTTGAAAATCCTTTTCCATGAAAAACAAGTGGTTATATGAAGAATTTGACCATTTTTTTGTAGAAGATATCACAATTTGAAATTTTGCTCCTCTATCAGGGTAGGCAGACCCCCTTTCAATGCTAATTTAGAAATTTTGATTAGTTTATGGGGATTAAAATTACATAGTAAGACATGATGGAACCCTCCTTGCGTATCCTAATTAGAAAACTATCTAAGTCTAGTTTCCAAAAAAATAACTCTGACAAAATAATATGACAATGTGTTCAAAATATGGTAGAAATGGTCACAATTGGTGCTAATTTTCCTATTTTTTAGAATTAATTCAAATGATCCCTTTGCAAAAAAAAGATTTTTGTCACTTTTGAGGGTTAAACCCTTGACCTCTTATTGCAAGTGACTTAAAAAATATGCTCTAACCAACTTTCCTTTAACAATGTTCAATACATATCAACAAGCTTTATTAGATGACCTTGATTTTTCTGGATGTGAAAAATAATAATAAAATATTTATGATAAGCTTTTAAATATTTTTCACCATGTATATAAAAAATCTATATCTTTACTTGTTGGAGAGTAAAGCGTTGCTCTTTTCGGTGGAGCCCAGGTAAACCCTAGATGTATGATTTAAGCCTTATGAAACTTTAGCAAATAATAACAAAAACTTTCATATTTTCCATTCAATAAAACTTTCATATTTTTAGATTTCAAGGCCAAGCTTATAAGGAACACCATGACTGTCCAATTTTTTTTGAAGCCTTCAATCCTCCACACTAGGGCATACAACTCCATATAAAGCAGTAGTATGTAATTTTTTTTAACTATTTTAGACTTTCAAAAAAGATTTTGATTAGGTGAATGAGTTTTTTAAGTGCTGGGGCATTGGGGAGGTCATACTTATACAAATTCCATCTTTGAAATTTTTTTGAG